>PVKZ01003777.1:0-114172 GCA_004027375.1 Macroglossus sobrinus
GGAGGGGGAACGCGACCTGCTGTCAGGCAGACTTCTTTGGCAGACCTTCAGCTAATCTTCAGCAAGCTGGAAGCTAATCTTAAAAGAACAGAAACTCTGTGTGTTAGTTAACCTTCAGAAAACAGGAGGCTAATCTGTAAAGAACAGAAACTCTGTGTGTGCTGTGGTCATCTTGTTTTTCTCTGTGGCTCCTTACACATTAGGATGTAGTTTTTGAGGGAAAGGGCACAGATGGTTTCCAAGTTGATGACTTGGTGGTGGAGGTGCCATTCCCTAAGAGAAATTATGCAGGAAATAAACCAGGTCCAGGGTGTGGGGACAGTGATGAATGTAGCCTATGGTTGGCCATGAACTCCTCTTAGCTATCTCTACAATGCGTACACAGAAATTCACATTAACACCCAGGCAAGGGAACTTGGAATGTGTGAAGGTGATTAGCTTGCTAGATTTAACCATCTATTTTTGATTTTCAGGCTTCATCACTGATGGGAACTCTAAGTTGGTTGGCAGTGCCCAAGTTCGCCAAGTGAGAGTCCGGGAAAGCTCCTGCCTTCTTGCCTCACAGCTACAGACTTCTCTCAACAGGTGCCATGCACCATATTCCCTGGATGTTGAAGATCTGTCAGACTATGGAGAAGGCTGGAATGCCTCCAATCTCAATAGCAGCAATGGCTTCTCCCAGGCTTGGCAGTACCAGAGCCAGAGCCAGTGCCGAGGGTATCCCATTTGGGGCAAACTCACTGTGTACCAGGGAGGAGGTTATGTAGTTCCCTTGGGGAATGATCACCAAAGTGCATCAAGGTAAGGCTGACTTGATTCATATTCAGCCAAGGAAAGATATTTGCTAGAGTCCAGATCTGATTGGCAAGTGCAGGCTTAAAAACAAAGCTGAGTCAAGCTCATTCATGTCATTATGAGGGATTCAGAATCATTCAGGTCATATTTTCAGGCCCCTGGAAACTACAATCTCAGAGTTGGAAGGGAAGTCCCTCTTCAGCATTCTTAGCCAGGGGATCTGTCTGGTGGCCTCTGCTAGAGCCAGTGCAGGGATAGGATACACACACTCACCAAGCAAAAAAACTGCCCACCAGGCAGTGGGAAGTAGTTATACCTTAACCTTACCAAGAATTGTAAAGTTTTTGAGGCTTACCCTACTAGTAGCTAATGAGCTAGTCTGTTACCGTTTGATGGATGTTGGCAGAAGACATGAGATTCCTGGGTTAGAGACAGAGAACTTTATTACAGCAAAAGCAGTAGCAGAGCTTCACATTGGCGTGAGTCAGTTCCCCATCAAGGACCATGATAGATGCTTGCATGTGCAGTGCGTTGTAGGACCAAAGGGGAAACATTCACTGCTTTTACAGTGGTAGAAACCTGCTGTTTGTCCAAAGGAAGATTCTGCCTCACTCCTCAAGGGTGCCCACTCAAACACAGCTCTGAGAAATAACCTAAATGAAGCCTGGCCAGGGCCTGGTATTTCTGGAACATCTGGCACAGGGACATTCAGAGCCCATGCAAACTGCACACTCTAGAGTCAAAGAGTCCTAGGTTTGAAATCCTGGCACTGCTCTTGTTAGCTGTGTAGCCCCAGGCAAGATAGTAGATCATGTGAACTCCAGTCTCTGCCACTGTATTATTATAATACTGAGGTTGTTTATGATGGCAGGGTCCTGACCCTGCCTAAAAAACAAACTCCCAAGAGAACAACTGGTGAGGGTCCCCTAAGGTTAAGGACAGGACAGAAATAGTCTATTTCAGACAAGGTCTTTTCCTACCACTTGGAATAACTGATATTCTCTACCTACTCAATGTACCAAGCAGTTGCAGAGCCATGGGAACAAGGAATATTTTTAAATGATCCATTATTATTGCTCTAAGTAACAACAGCTATCATTACCACACACACACACACACACACACACACACACACACACACCCCATTCCATTTACTCTTCATGATAATCCTGAGGTGCTGCTGTGAAACACCATTGTAGATGAGGAAACTGAGGCCTGGAGAAGTTAATAGCTTGCTCACAAGGCAGTCAGGATTTGAAACCAGGTCCCTCCAGTATATGCTCTTTCCACCACACCAGCAAGCAGATCTCTAGGAACAGGTCTCTTGTGAGTTGTCAGCCCAAGAGGGATCTCAGCAGCTGCAGCTACTGCCTGCCTAAGCCTCTGATATTTTATGTGGATCCTCTAACGCCATGGCCCTCACATTTTAAATAGCACCAAAATCCCCTGGAATGCTCATCAAAGAATAAACTGCCAGGCCCCACTCCTGGTGTTTCTGATTGAGGAGAGCAGGTCAGGGCCGGAGAATCTGCATTGACGACAAGTTTCCAGATAATGCCAATGCTGCTGGTCTGGGGACTGCTCTTTGAGAACCTCTGCTCTAAAGGCCAGGAGACCACAGGTACCAAGCTGTTGGATAGGAGTCTATGACCACTCCCAGGAGCAGCCCCAAGGCCCTATGGCCCAGTGAGCTGAACAGAGGCAGAGAGAGAAGTTTTTCAACAGGAAGCCCTTACTTCTTCCTGGCTAAGGGGACAAGGAGCCACTTCCAATACAAAGGGTCTTAAATGCCCTTCTTCCCACAGAATTCTCAAGTATCTCTTTGACAACACCTGGCTGGACAGCCTGACCAGAGCTGTGTTTGTGGAGTTCACTGTCTACAACGCCAATGTCAACTTGCTCTGCATCATCACTCTAACCCTGGAGACCAGCGCTCTGGGTGGGCACTTGTCTGTAAACCCATCTGCAGTATTCTGGAAGAAAAACACCCCTCTGCTCCCTCTCGGCTGGGGTCCAGCTGCTCCAGGGCCAGAGTTCTAGGGCAAATGGTTGTTTGGGAAATTAGGGAGGTCAGTCTTGGTTCTCCCTGGGTACCCAAAAGCAAGGTTTCAGGCCTGCTCCAGCCTTATTCCTACTGCCTCCACCCCTTCTCTCTAGCCTTATTTCCCAAGTTATCCTAAAATCCAGTTGGGGTCTGAAGGCAATTCATAACCTTGACCTTCCTACTCTGTGTGTGTGTGGGGGGGGGCGGGGGTTGGGTGGGGGCTAGCAGTGAGGGGTTGGGGAGAGGATAATCTGGTAACAATATTTAAAACTTGTACCTCAATCTACAGTGTAAAGTACATTTTATATCATAATCCAACACACAAATATACAGAGACAAAAACTTCAAAAGTAGTATTTCCCTTAACTATATTTAATACACTCTGATATTTTGCATCCTATTCTAGTGCTTTTTCCCCATTCTCCTACCTTCCACCTTCTCTTAATGCTAATCACAATCTCTTGAAAATACCGACCTAAGGTCTCTTCAGCTAATAACCAATTTGCCTGAAATTCTATAACTCTCTATAAAAATAAAACTTTAAAAAATAAATGTATTATTTTTATTTAAAAAACATAATGTTTGTAGTTTTGTTTTAAATTTCAGAACTGTGAAAAAAAAACCTTTCATTTCCATTATATCAACTTCCATTATCACTCCCCACTGCCAAAAATTTCTTTCAAACCCTTTTTTGGGAGTTTATTTGTATCCCTTTTGTTTTCCTATTTCTTTTTGTCATCTTTTTGGCTTTTAAGAACCTCTGAAATAACTTGTCCCCAAACACACTTGATTCAATTATGTACTTGTACAAATATGAAGTGTGGGATAGGTGTTAGGTCTAGATGATTCAGCAGGCCACTGATGTCAGTAAGGACTCAGGTTGTTTGCATCTCTCTGTTCTGCCATTCTTGTGGTTGGCTTTGTCTTTGTAGGTAGTAGCCTTATTAGTCAAATCAGTTTTAAAAAATCATTACTAAAAATCATTTCAATACAAAAAAGGGAAAGGACACACAAATGTATAAAAAAGAATGTTTTTAGGCATATTAGTCAATAGATGAATGAATGGATCCTCAGTGAACTGCCTTCAGATGAAAGGGCTTTAAATGAGCCAGCTTGGAGGAAACTCATGTTAAGTGGGTGGGTGTGCTTTGGCTGGAGGTGACTGAGTACACAAATGGCTAGCAACAAATGCAGAGGGTCAGGAGCAGGTAGGTCTTCCATTGCAGCTACCTTTGTCCCTTCTGATCTGTCCATTATCTCTGACATCTATTATGTGTCCCTGCTTAGTCCCTTGAGTCTGTGAGTCTGAAGGGGCTTTATCTTCTCTTCTACCCCATACCAGCCCTCAGAAGGGCTTGAGCTTGAGTCATCCCAATGATGACGTCCAATCAGAGGCAGTGGCTCTCAGAGTGGATGGGGGTCCCGGGGAGTAAGAGGAACATACTCTGCTTCCCAGGAACCTTCTTTACGCGTGCAGACCTGCAGAATTTGCGACTATATCACTTCACTGATGGCTGGCACCCCTTCGTGGTGGCAGCAGAGGTCTTCTACCTCCTGTTCCTCCTCTACTACATGATTGAGCAGGTAATGGGTGAACTTGTGGCTCCACGGGCAAGGGATGGAGATGGCTGTGTGCCTGTTCCCTCTCCTACCATTTCCCTCTTCCCTGGGGTGGTGTCTGAAGGAGGGGGAAGGAAAGGTTCTGCTTACCTGTCTGTCCTGGCAACCTTATGGGTTCCCTTCTACTGGTCCTGAGGACTGAGGTCAGGCACCTCAGAAGAACTAAGAACTCAGAGGGTGGTCCTTTCCAGGTGTGGAAAAGATGGGAACAAGGCTCCAGTTTCTGCTGAACTGAGACTTTCCAGAAATGCTGGAGGTGGAGTTTATACACACCTGGGCATTCTCTGAATTTAAAGTGTGGGGGTTCTTAGCACTTTTGTTCTCACCCATGGCCCCTGAGAATTAAAAAAAAAAACAAAAAAAAAACCAATCCCCCTTGCTACCTTTACCACTGTGTTGCACAACGAAGGTGTAGATGTTGATAAGGTTGATGGTTTTAGGATGCTGGGAATACATCTAAAGCACATTATGTATCCTTACCCCTCCCTCCACCAAAAATGGAAGCCAGATACCTTAAAGTGGCATCTTAGCTTCCCCGCATCCCTCGCTCCAACAACCACGGCAACCACTTTAAAGTAAGATAGATACTTTGAGTGCTTTCTTTGAGGCAGGCATTATGCTAAGAACTTTACGTAATTTTTTCTTCTTTAACAACACCAGGAGAAAGGGCCTATTAATTCCATTTCAGAGGAGGAAGTTAAAGTACAGAGATGTGAAGTAGTTTATCCAAGTTCAGAACTAAATCCCAAGGGTCTGACCCCTAATCTTGACACTCAACCCTTACATCACACCATCAGCTTCATAAATCAGGAACCTACACTGTCTCTGAGAATCACCAATTCAAACCTGACAGCCAAAAGTTATCAAATAGCAACTTAAGTCCTAGCATTTCTCTAAGAACATCAAAAGAATCTCATTCACCACCCCTCAGTGAAGCTTCATTCCTTCTCTCTCCATTGCCTTCACACTCTGCCTGCTGCTGTTTCAAAAAGCCTCTCTCTAAAACCCTTAATTCTTTCTTAAAATTGTTTGAACAGTTTTAAAAATCTCCCCTTCACTCTATCCTTGTATAATAGAGGTGAACTTAGTCTCTTACCAGCCAAAGAGAGTGGGTAAGGAAGGGAAATAGGACAGATGGAAACTGAAAACATGCACAAGATAATTCTTTTTGACCTGTGACACCTTTTGGGCAATAGAATTAAAAAAACATCTCCTGCCAATCTAGGAAACCTCCCCATAAAGGTAGGGAAAAAAAAAAAAACCTTAAAATTATTTATTTTAAATTTTTGTAAATATATGTAACAAAATTTACCATTTTAGCCATTTAAAAATGTACAGTTCAGTGGCATTAAGTACATTTACACTGATGTGCAACTATCACCACCATCCATCTCCAGAACTTTTCTTCACTTGCAAAAGTGAAACTGTAGCCATTCAACAATAACTCCCACCTTCCCCCTAAAAGAACAATTTTTATTATTGAAAAAGCATTAAGGCAAAATGTGATATGCATCCCAGGCAATCCAATAAAGAGATTGAAAAGATAGGAATAAATCTCACCCTTGCATATGGCCAGGTAAAAAACAATCCATTACACATACATTCTTAAAATGAAGGCTAATTAATACTTAAGAGGATTTATAGCACCATTTATTCCACTAGTCTATCCTAAATTCACCTGGTAATTGAGGTGGCCACTTAAGTTTGCTAATTGCCTTTATCAAAAGGAAAATTAAACTGTTTACAACAGGAGATAGTTTTGCAACTTGAAGCCAGGTGCCTGACCTTAGGCAACTAACCTCTTGAGGAAACCAGGAGACAGCCATGCTATCTTACATGGTAATTACATTGCAAAGAGATGGCTCTCAGGTCCTTGAGAAAAATATTCCTGAGTTGTAAAACTGGCAAGAGGCTTGTTTAGCTTTTTAAAGGATTGGCATACATCTCAAACGAACACAAAGAATTCACAAGTTTTCTTAAGTAAATGCTCTATGTTGGCATGCTGTCTTTCCCCTTCCCCCTTTTTTTTTGTATCAGAGAGTTAAATGTTTGTCTTATTAGATGCTATATTTACTCATACACACTCCCAAATCCTGCAGCTTGGATTAATGACAGGAACAGATGGGGAGAGGCTCACACAAAGTTGAGGAGAGACCCCCAGACTCTGCATGTGGGGCTAGGCTAGGGCTTTGAGAAACCTCCAAGGATCCAGTAACACCCTCCCAGAGGGTCCTCCTGGGTGGTACAGAACCACCTTCGGGGGAGGGGAAAAAGGCACCGTTCTGCCCACAGCCTTTGGCTCTTTTCCCAGGGCAAGCTCATTTGGAAGCAGAAGTGGTGCTATTTCCACAGCAAGTGGAACCTTCTGGAGCTGGCCATCATCCTGGCTAGCTGGAGTGCCCTGGCGGTGTTTGTGAAGAGGACCATCCTGGCAGAGAGGGACATCCAGGGATACAGGAAACGGGAGAAGTAAGTGGCTCTGCCTCAGCCCCAGGTCCCACCACTGACCCTGCCTCCTCCAGCTCTGTGTGGCCCAGTGGTCAAAGGAGGTTTTTAAAATCCCATTGACCCTCAGAGGATCAAGAATCATTCTAAGAAATAATTATAGCTATCACTCAGATTCAGGTTTGTGGTCAGAAGCATATGCAACTAGAGAGGACTCCAAAACAAAATAGAACAGTATCTTTTGCAAATTTTACCAAAACACAGGACCCAGTGACATTCTGTTAAGATTCCTCCCAGCCTTTTGAGAAGGGTTTTTGAAAGCATTAGTACTATCAACTTGCATCTGCTACCTTTAACCAAGTGTCCACTCTGTGCTGGACAAGATGCACTACCCCATTATATCCTCAGGAGAATGGTGGAGGTAAATGCTATCATTACCCCATTTTTACAACTAAAGAACCTGAAACTCAGAGAGGTAATGTGATTTCACCAAGGCCTTATAGCTAAAAAGTGGCAGAGATGTAATTTAAACCCAGCTTGTGTGTCTCCAGGATCTCCATCCTTACTTTGAACCATTGTATCTTAACTCACTGATTTTAAAGCTAGCATTATCCGAGTTATTGTTGGATGCAGTACACTGTCATAAAGACACTGCTTTAAAAGCATTATCTCATCTACTTTAACCTTCCTGAAACTTCTAAAATATATTATCATCATCCCTTTTTCAGATGAAGAAATTGAGGCTCAGAGAGGTTACGCTGTTTGTGCAAAGTCATACAGCAAGGAAATGCAGGGCCTAGGATTTGAACACTGCACTCCTAATCTTCACTCTAGACTGTTTCATCCATTCAATGAATCTGCACTGAGTTCTTCTTTGTGCCACACCCATGTTTCCACACCAAATATGACAAAAACTCCACCCTCTGTAGAAGACCTCTTCCATAAAAATGTTTGTCTCAATTGAGTTCGAGTTCAAAAATTATCAGAAATACTTTTATTTTTATTTAAGCTGGTTTTAAATCTTATACAGAACAGTTATTTTTAAAACAAAGATGTTTTAGCTCTTGAAGAGCTCTGCAAATGATGACTTGGGGACCAAATCCAGCCCACCATCTGTTTTTGTAAATAAAGTTTTATTGGAACACTACCTCGCTCACTCATTCCTTGATGGATTATCAAAGGCTGCTTTCCTGCTACAACTGAGTTGAATTTTTGGCACATACAGTAGCCTACAGGGCCTCAAATATGTACCATCTGGCCCTATATAGAAAAAATTTGTTCACTCCTACTTAGAGAACAAAATTTGAGTTCTAGGAAAGAGTTTGTTTTAGGTCATACATGACTGAGATCACTGACAGCCAGTGTGACTGTTGAACCATCACTGTCCCCACTCTAGCCATGCTTGATTCCTTACAATGATCTAAATGTTTGATTCTTGACTTCCACACAGACTTGTTTCTTGCTTAGATGTTTTTTAAAGCAATTTTATAGCAAGAGCGTTCTCCTTTTTACATTGAGTATCAGAAAACATAAAAGAAATCTGCCACTTTTGATAGAAACCTTAGTATGGTGAAGTTTGATATTACATAAAACCCTCAGTTAAATTGGATTAATCAAATAACCAAATTTTGTGTTTATTTCAGAAACTTGTAAATTTTGTTTTCTTGTTGAAATAGATAAACCACTTTACAGTCAGGTTCTGAATGTTAAAAGAACTTTTTAAGACCAAATGATTTGCTTCATAGTCTCCCTTTAATCTAGTGGTCCTCAGGCCTGGCTCCCCAGCAGTATTACCCAGAGAGATGATCAAATCCTGATACGCAGGCCACATCCCATTTCTGGGGACAGAGCACTGGCACTAGTATCTTTAATGTTCCCCTGGTTATTAATGTAATGGAGGTTGAGAATTGTGCTCTAATTAGAGCTAACTGCCATTATAAAGGAGGGCTTACATTGTTATTTTCATATTTGTGAACAATTAAATGGTATGAGAAAGCATTAGGTATTTTAAAAGAAGCAGGAAAATGATGCTGCAAGAGCCAAAGGAGAAAGCAACCATTCATGCCAGCAGCCCAAGTCTGCTCAAAGAGGAGGAAGATTCTGGAAGGCAGGAGATTAGGTAGAAGGATGGCTTTCACTAGGGCATTTAGATATGTATATGAAATGCTTTTAGAAACGAGATTATATAATTTTGTTCTCTCACCTGCTCTTATCCATGTTAATAGATATATATCTATCCATTTTTTATGACACACCAACATTAAGACTGAATTTAAAGTATAAAGATAATAAGGGGGAGATGAAGGGCAGGATGGGATGGGGGGAACAACCTGGATTCTGGAATCAGACACACCTGAATTCCAACTGTCTTTCTCCACTACTAGTTATGCCACTGACTACATCTCTAGCCAACTCTCTGTCCTTATCTGTGAAATGGAGATAGAATACTGCCTCATCCAGTGGTCTTGAAAGTCAAATGACACAATACAATTAAAATTCATGAGGCCCTCACTTAGTAGGGCAACTGAATGGTACTTCCATCCTTCCTTCAAATGTAAGGGCAGTGGGTGCATTTACTCAGAGAGGAGGATATGGCATTAGTGACCCCAAACTGGGAGGGGAAGCTCATAGAACTCCCTCTTGACCCTGGGAGAATTTCTCCTTTGGCATTCTTCCACAGCTCTGAAGCCATTAATCAAGACTGCTAAGTAATGACTCTATGACCTAACTGCTGAGGCCCCATGACCACTTCACCACTATCATCACTCTCATTTCCACCACCATCAGACATCACTGTCATCATTATCATCATCATCATCACTCATCTCCATCACCCACACCTCCATCACCATTCTCATCATTATCATCATCTCATCATCACCTACCTGGGGCAACAGGGATAGCTCTGTCTTTCAGAACTGTTTCAGGAAATGATGGCCTCTGAGATAAGTCTAATCCTGCATCCTGGGCTGAACTGAGCCTAGATGAGCTCTGGCTGACCTGCTCGTGGTCTCTGAGACCCAATCTCCCTTCTTGGTCCCACAGAGTGATCAGTCTCAGCGAGACAGCAGCCGCTGACACTACCCTTGGCTACATCATTGCCTTCCTAGTACTCCTGTCCACTGTGAAGCTTTGGCATCTGCTCAGGTTGAACCCCAAAATGAATATGATAACATCAGCTCTGCGCTGTGCCTGGGAGGACATTTCAGGCTTTGTCATTGTCATCTTTATCATGCTTCTGGCTTACTCCATCACGGTGAGTGACTCCTTGGGAAAACCTTCAGGGCCAGTCTCCTTGGAAGCAAAGACTTCTCAGTGGTGGAGTGTTGGGAGTTAAGGTTAGGAATACCCTGGGAACCTATGAGAGATGGTGGGTTTTCTATATCTGGGGCCTTTTAGCTGGGAGATCATGAATGGTCACTCCAAATGGCAAAGGCTGGAGATCTCAGTTGGGTAAGAATGAGGAGAGCCACTACCTCCAATGAAGGATTCCTTTCTGTATTCAGATCTTGCCTGGATATGCCAGTTCTCCTGACATCCCAATTGCTCAGAAATGCACAGAGTACTCCCTCTGTGTCAGGTGATGTGGAGATAAATTGTCTACTGTCTTTGAGCTGAGGCAGAGACAGGGAAGTGAGGATAGACATATCTGCAGGCCATGTCAATGCTTGACGCCCTACACATCACATACGAACTTAGTAGGGCCAAAAGCAATTCATTCAGCCCCTTAACACTGAGAGCATTTTAAAAATTACATTTCTTTTGTGACTGAAAAAAAATCTGAACTATCAACTTGTTTTTATCATCAAGTAATGTGAGAAACGAAAAGACTCTCTGTGACATCTTGCTCTTCATTAACTATACCTCCATCTTCTCTAAGTCCATGATTCCCATCATAACCCTGGCTCCCACTCTTCTGAGATCCTTCACCCAATCCTGACCACTCCCCACTCCAACCGTTTTCCCAGTTCTCACTCTGATCCCATCCAGGCTCTCGCCTTACACCATTCCCCTGATCTTCATACTGTCTAGAAGTCTATCTTATCCTAGTCCCCACTCTATCTCTAACCCTGATGCTTTCCCTGTCACTGTCACCTAATATCTGACCCCTCTAACTCCAGCCCAGACCTTACTCCATCTTTCTCTCTTGCCCTCAGAAATGGGGTGAGGTACTCTGATGGAGAGTATATGCTGAAAAGCTGGAGTCTGGTTCTGTTGAAAGTCCCCCAGCAGACCCTCTAATCTATTCATTCCTCTCTGTTTAGTGCATGGGCTTCAGGGACATTGCAGTTTCATCTGGGATTAGAAGTTACCAACTCAGATTCCAGGGAGTGCTGGGCTTCCTTCTGACACAATAGTCCTGGCAAAATCTGAGGTTGGGGGTTGCTGTGGTGAGGAGAAAATATGGTGGGGGAAGTCCTTGTCCAGGCAGAAGAAACCTGTTGTCCATCAACTCAACTCCTGCAGAGCAATGATGATGGAGCCTCAGAGAGCTCGGTTTTATTACTGAGTTTTATAGTAGCCATTTGAGCAAACACAGGAGTGGTCTAGTGGTTGGTGGCTGAGTCCCAGAAGTGCACATGCCTCCCATACAAAACTGGGTGTGTATTTACACCAACTCGCATGCCTCTGTAGCTATAGATGGCTTAGCAAGGCCAAGGATGTGGCTGACCCAGACCACTGACTTTAATGTCGAACAATAAATAGGCTTTAGAGGGTTGTATGGTTTCTTTCCCTAACCATGAGGAATCTTTCCATAACAGTCAAACTTACTATTTGGTTGGAAACTCCGTTCCTACAAAACCCTCTTTGATGCAGCAGAAATGATGATCAGCCTTCAGCTAGGAATCTTTAACTACGAGGAGGTAATGGGGTAGGGTGGCGTGACATGGACATTGTCCATTGCACCAAGCTTTTATGAAAATTAGAAAAAGCACCCCTTCAAGTGCTTCCCCAGTCGATGTCACCCCTTGCGTCCATGGCCTGGCAAATAAGGAGTAACTATGAACAAAAAGGTTCCCCTTCCTCCAGGTAGACAGCCCCATACTCACTCACCCTGGGAACCCCAGCTTATAGAAGAATATCAGGTACTGGATACTCGGGGAAAGGCTGTGCTGGGGGGTCCCTGCAAGAGAATGCTCCTGGCCTTAGACAGAAATGGTGCACATATTTGGAAATGGCAGCAGTGGGAAGTAGGGGCACAGCCCTTTCCCTCGCCTAGCTGCTCTTGAGAGCACTGCCCATACTGTCAGTCCCCAGACAGAAAAGGATCTTTCTGCCTAGCTCTGAGGACAAGTTTTCCCTCTGAGGGTGCCTAGTGGAAGAGGTGGCCTAAAGAATACAGGCCCCCAGGAATGACTCTGGCTTTCTTCCTGACAGGTCCTGGACTACAGCCCAGTGTTGGGTTCCTTCTTAATTGGATCCTTTATTGTTTTCATGACATTTGTGGTGCTGAATCTATTTATCTTTGTCATCCTGGTGGCCTTCAATGAAGAGCAAAAATACTATCAGGTGACACCCTTTGGCCTTTTCTTCAACAGTCTCTGACCTTGACCTAGGAAGAAGCTAGCTGAGCAGCATTAGACCTTAGGGAAACTTAGAGACCACTGTAGCGTATAGAGCCCAGGGCTGGCTTGGTGTTTGGGGATTGCCTGATTGGATATTTCTGGTCAATGGAGGCATTTACAGGAACAAAAAAGTTATCTTAAGTTTTGGTTTGCTACCATGGCACTCCTGGCAGAAGTGGCTCCATCTTAGGCCTAGAAATTTATTTCAACAAGTTATATGACAACTTTGGTTTAAATTTTGAGAAACTGCCACACTGTTTTTCAAATCAGCTGCACCATTTCACATTCTCAGTAGCAAAGCATAAAGGGTTTTGTACATAAATTCCAAACCACATCTGATGGGGTTGGTGGAGGGATTCTGTCATTTTCATCAGATGGGAAGAAGAAACTCCCTGGGGATAAAGGCGGGAGCACACACCCATGGGAGTCCCTGAAGAAGGTGAATTCCAACACAAAAGCAACTCTAAACAATGAAGTGACTTTGGCAGAGACCAAGTTGGACAATAAAATCATGGTTTCCCCTTAGAAAGAAAAGCCCCCAGTAAGTATGTTTCTAAATACAGGGCATGGTTCTTACTCCCTCTGCAGCTGTCGGAGGAAGGAGAGATCGTCAATTTACTGCTGATGAAAATATTCAGTTTCCTAGGCATTAAAAGACAGGAACCTGCAAACAGCAGTGAGCAGCCCAAGTTGCTGTCAGAGGCCCGACATCCTCAACCTGTACCAGCTGCGCCCCAAGTTTAAGCTCATCTACACACCATCATGTGTAGAATAGGGGAAGACAAGAGCCTCGGACTTAAACTTAACAGTGATTCTGTAATCTCTTCAAGTTAATGTTTTTCTGTGTCCACAGATGTGTTACTGAGCCTGACAATTAAAAAACTAACAAAGTATGCATATATGTAAGTACAATCACCACTACTGTGATAGACTGTTTGTTCAAATGTATTTTCTTCTAAAAATAAATCAAATTTTGTCTGGAGTTCGAGGGAAAAAAATGTCCTCTACAGACTGATTATTTCATCTTCTTAGTTGGGAGTTGCCTTTGAATGATTCTAGTTTGGGGTTTCTCAAACTGTGTCTGAAAGATTCTAATGGGTGTCATTTTGTTTTGCTAGGGCAGCCGAAACAATACCACAAATTGGGTAGCTTAAAACAATAGAAATTTATTGTCTCACAGTTCTAGAGGATAGAAGCCCCAAACTAAGGTGTCAACAGGGCCATGCTCCCTTGGAAGGCCCTACAGAGTAATCCTCTCTTTTAGCTTCTAGTGTTTGCCAGAAATTCTTGACATTCCTTGGCTTGCAGATGCATCACTCTAATCTCTGCCTCTGCCATCATATGGCCTTCTTCCTAGTATTCTTTCTCTGTGTTTCTTTTCTTCTTTTTATAAAGACACTAGTCATATTGGATAAAGGCCCATTTTACTCCATTATAACTGCATCTTAATTAATACATCTGCAACTATACCTATTTCCAAATTTGGTCATAGTCTGAAGGACTTCAATGTATCTCTTTAGGGGACACAATCCAACCCCCCAAAATGTTTCTGGATCAAATAAATGTGGGAAACACTAGATTATAAAGGTTATACAAGTTATTTAGCATGGGAATTGTCAGAGCTTTTAATATGCTAAATATGTACTGTGAGTATCCTGGGATGAGATTAGCATGAGCGACAAAGTATATAATGTTTCCCAAACTTCTGTCACCAAGGCACCTAGTACTGCTGCATCTCAATCAGGGCAAGTCTTCCTTAGATGATACATTGAAAATTGTTGATCTACACCAGTGGTTCTCAACCTTGGCTGCATGCTAGAATCCCTAGACTTCTTCCCAGTATCTCTGAGATGAAGTCAGAATATCATCATCAGAATATCTCTAAGCTAGGATCTAGGTGTCGATATATTTTAAGTCCCCCAGATGATTCTAATGTATAGTCAGATCATGCTCTAAATTCTGAGAGCCACAGATCTAGATAATAAAAGGCTTCCAAGTATCTGTGGATAAGTACACATTTCCCCTCCCCCACGGAGGGGAAAGCCCTCACATATATTCTCCAGTTCACCCCGTTCCTCCTCACACACCCATTGTAGCATATACTCCAGGCTGCCTGCTCCTCGCTTTCCTCCTTACTATCAGAATCCCAACTTTGTTCAGGTGTCCGGAGCCGTTCTTATCAAGGCTCTCATACCTGAGATCTAGGTAACTTCGCCTTGGGACAGGGTCTGCCTCGCTCTGTGCTATCTGATAGGATAGACAGCATAAAGTCAGTTGCCCTGACTTGCCCTGACTTGCCCTGGGCCCCTGGAGCCATTTGCTTAAACTAATCTGACCTTGCAGCCCCTTCCTCTCCCAGGACCCTTCTGCATTTTTGGGTCATATAAGGAAATGGAATGTTCTGCGGTTCGATATCCAAGGCAACCGTGATTATGCAAATACTCCCCTTTATATACTCTACCCCTACCTACAATAAACGAGGCTTGATCAGAACTTTGTCTTGCCTCCATTTCTTTGTGTCTCCTGTCCTACTTTCATCCTCCACAGGTTCCTCCTCGCCCTGCGTTGTTTTGCCCTGCGGGTCGGGGCATTCAGGTAGCACCTACCCTTCCCCACAGACTCCTGGTAAGGTTGACTCTGTAACTACCTCAAGGTAAACCTGATTTGTCTTAGTAATGGTGATCTACCTCCCTTAACAGTGAACAATTTAGTGTGCACATGACTCAGTCTGGACAGTGAAAAATGAGAGGTCTCTAGGACACTTCCAGAAAAAGTCTGCTTGCTAATAAAAGAAACACATAGAGATAGGCTCTTCTGATGCTGGATTTGTCTATGAAAGACTCCTGAAACTTTAGCAGCTACCTTGAGACCATGAGGAAAAATCTGAAGATGACAGAGCGGAAAGATGAGAGGAATATGCAGGTTTGATGAGGTATTTAAACAGCTGACTTAATTAACACAGGAGCTGAACTAATGCCAGCCTTTTATCTGGATGAGAGCTTCAATGTCATTTTATGATGGTTGAATCAGTATCTTACCCTACTACCATGACAATCAAAACTCAGGATCCTTTATAAACAGAGTGCTACATAACATGAAATATACATAAAACCTTAGGGATTTCATCATCTATTCACCCTAAAATCAATCACCATTCTTTATGGGGAACTATATATGAGAGATGCTCATCAAATAACCATAACAAGGTGTGCATGTCTCCCGACAGACTTGTACAGACACGTACTCAGATACATACAAAACTATCTGTTTTAAAGAGGAAAAGTTCTAAGATCTGGAAAAGTTGTAAATTCTTCATTTCTCTTCTTCATCTTCCCATCTATGTTCCACTTTTCTATTGACTATAAATATCAAACTGGCAACTCCTTCAATCATACTGTTATGTGTGGAGGAAAGACTGTTTTATGATATTATCCTTGCCAACCACCAGCTAGCTAGATCCAGGAACAACAGAGATTGTTTCCTGTAAATCCCCTCAGAGACTGTCTCACTGACTCCTCCCATATGCCCCAAGGCTTGCTGGTTCCTGGAATAGGCCTTGGCCCTGATTCCAGCAAGCATGTAAGGCGGTTTCCCCTTATCTGGGGTGGGTCATGCCCAGTACTCCTATCCACTGTGCTCTGTTCTACATATTTCTTTAGCACCTACCATGCCCCAATCCACTCCTGGGCGAATTAAACTTTTTGAGCCAACCAATCCTCACCTGTAAAGTGAATTTAATACCTACTAGAAAGAGGTTTGGAGAGAATTAAAAAGATGTTTGCACAGTTTCAGGCACGTGGGAAGGGCTCAATAAATGGCTATTATTTACTAAGATGAAAATGAAGCATGACAACCCTTGCAAGGTACTGCACAAATATGCTTATAATCCCAGTATTGTGAGGCAGCAGCTCAGAGCAACAACATATGGGCCTTCCGAACACACACTTCAAAGTGCCCACCCTGTAATACTTGAGGTGTGGAACCTGAGGTGCTTTTCATTCCAGTATTTCTTTGCGATTTATGCCCACTTCATAAAATTTGTGTTGACGGTGGGGTCTTTCCCAGAACTTGTTTTCTGTCTCCTTGGATGGGAAGACCTCTTCTGCTTTTCTCAGAAGACCATGGTCACGGGTTGGCTGCTTTAGCAAGAAAAAACCATACTAGGTCTCAACTCTCTGCCTTTGATTGCTGCTACATTAACTGACTGGCTCCAGTCCAGTCCTCACCTAAGAAGCCACTCTTGACATTTAGGCAAGTCCTTAGCCCTCTCTGAGTTTTATGATCCTGTCTGTCCCCTGTTTGGGGACCCTGAGCCTTTTAGGATCTGTAAAGTATAAAGTGGGTTCCTGGATTGTTTTCGAAAAGTCAAAAAGAAACTACATTTTCAGCGTACTTTTGGTCAAAAGCTCAACAACCAACCTTCAGTTGGAATGATTCTATTTGGCAATGGATATGAATCCCACTCTGGAGGAAGGCAGGACCGCACTCTTTAACAGGACTGGGAGCACCCCTCATTCCCTGGGAACCCCGGGCCCAAAGGCACGGGAATGCACTGGCCCAGCAAAGCCATCCCTGCCTGCAGCCCTTGTCACCATTCTGGCAGGTCACGGAGCCCGGAGTTGCTGACCTAACCAGCACTTTCACTGGCCGGAAGCAACGCCAAAGGCACAGCCCCACCCCTCCCGGGTAGACCCTGCCCCAGGTACCCGCTGCCCTCGGGAATTCAGGCCCTTCCGCGTGCGCACCCCTTCCAGGGTGCAGTGCTGCCGTGTCAGGCCCCGCCCCGCCTGGGGCCCCACCCCCGCACGCAGGCCCAGCCTTCCAGCTCCCGACCCGAGCCGCCCCCGTTTGTGGGGTGGCAGAGAAGCTGCGCCGCGTCCTCCTGCACTCCTGCGAACATGGCGTTGCGCGCGGCGTGGAGCGTGCGGGCTGTGGTCTGTAGCCTGCGCGCGGCCTCAGCTCCCGTCGCGCCCTGCGCACCGCGGTTCTGGGGCATGAGGGCGGGCGCCATTCGGACGCTGCGCACCGGCTCCAATCTGCTCTCGGGTAAGCACAGGCGGGCACGTGGGGCGAGCTGGGCCACCTCAGGGTGTGGGGAGCTGAGACGCCTTCCTCCGCGTCTCGATCTTTACCTTAAGTTCCTTCTGCGAATCGCCCCGGTTCTAGCAAGGTGACTAAATGGCAGAGATGACACTGCAGCCTTTGTCCTGCGGGTTAGGGAGCAGGGAGAGTAGGCCTGGAGCACACGGCGCGGTCGCCTAGTCCTGGCTCGTTCTGGCGGGAGCGTCAGCCGCTTGCTGTAGAACCCCGCTAGCGTCGCTAAGCTCCTTCGTGACCTTAGGTTAGTTCGCATTTTGGGGCATCATGGACCCTAAAAGTGGAGACAAATAATAGGCGTTAGTTTGCTCCACGGACCGTCCCTGAGAACCTGAAGTAAAATTAAAGCAAGAGCACTTATTGAAATTAAAGCACTGAATCTAAATTTTTACAGCCAAAGTGAGCAAAAGTTTGAAGACTCAGCTATTTCCTAAAAACAGTGAGAGTCTTAAAGATGTTCTGCTAAAGTCTGTTGAGTCGTGGATGTGTGCTGAGGCTGCAATGAGGCACCTGACAAATGTTTTGTTATTAAATATTACTGTATAGAATCAAACAGCTAAAAAAGACCAATATTAATATGTTTTGTCTAATGACTGAAGGAAAATGCAGACTTTTTATAGGTTATTCAAATTACTTAATTTTCTGAGGCCAAAAGCTGTTTTCAAGGCTCAGTAAGAAAGTAATTATTTACCTAATCTCCTGTCCATTTTTTTTCCTGTTGGGCTAAGGGTTAAAGGAAAACTGTACTAATCATTGTCTTTAGCCTAAATATCATGGTAAAAAGACTTAATGGACTTTGAAGTCAAGAGGACATAGGTGCATTAGCTTAGTAATGTTGCCTCATCCTGTAAAACTTGTGGTTGCTTAGTTGCTAAATTATGAGAACAATATTATTCCTAAAATCATCTTTACAATTAGGCAAGATGGTAAGGCCAAAATCAGGACAACAGTCTCAGAGAAGTCTTATAGTTCCCCAGCCCTTACTTTAAAAGGTATATTAGAGTTAAATTGCCAATTCTGGAGTTTTAAGAGAATGACAGGGAGAATTGAGTGTTGTAGCCAAGTAACTACATATACTAGCTATTTTGCTCAGAATCTTACTTATGCCAAGCACTGTGTTTAGAACTGGGAATACAAGTATGATAAACTCTGCTTTTGCTTGCTTTGTACTTAATGTCTACTTCCTAGGGGAAACTGACAAACTGGTTATATCTGTAGTATGGGCTGTGCTGTTAGTGTGTTTGAGGATCAGGGTGGAAGGAGAGTGGTGCAGAGTGCTGTGGGAGCATGCTATATGACCCAGGAACCCAGACTTGGAGGGCTAGACAAGGCTTCTGTCATGAAGAAGCTTCTAAGGTGAGATATGAAATAGTCAAGAAAAGGCAAACAATGTTGCAGTCAGAACACCAAGGACGAACCTCAATCTTAATGGAAAGATCAGACTGGCTTGAAGCCTTCACTTATTTGAAGTGGAGTGAAGCAAAGCAAATTCCTTTCTGTCATTTTGCAATTTCTTCTACTGAAGAGTATGAAATTGAAATTTTTAATGATTAGGGGAAAAGAAAATAATAAGCTATACTCTGTTGCATGTCAGAGCTGTGTAATCAAAGCAGTTTAATGCTGTTTTAAGTACAATTATCTTTTGATAAGGGGGCAGAGTGAACTAACAAGGCTTATTTCAAAACAGTATTGGAATTAATGAACCATTTCCTATTAAATTCTGATGCATTATTTTTGGAAAAATACTTCACTTTAAAATGTAATCTTTAAGAAGATAGCACATGCTTTTTAAAATTTTACTTATTCCTTAAGGCAAGTCTTTTTTTTTTTTTTTTTTTTTTTGCTTTCGAAGAAAATCTGCAATTTTTCCCCCAAGGACAGCAAAGCAATTATAATACACTGTTAAAGCAAGTACTTTTAACATTAAATCCTAAATAATTTTTTTCCATCTCTTGAACTTTGGTCAGTGTTTCTTCCAGGAATCCCTGAATAGTTTGACCATGTCTTTGAAGAGAAGAAGGAAGATCATAAAGCCAAGGTCTTACCTATCCAATGAATGTTCAGGAGAGCTTGACTCTCCACCAGTTAATGGCTTAGCTCTGAGGTGATTGTTAAATTCTGATCTTATAGTTTTCTTCTTTAAATGATGGTAGCCTGTTTATTGCAGAGTTGGCTTGAATTCCATTAAAGTGGAATTTTAAGAACTTAAGTTATAATTGTTCCAGGTCAGTTGTATCCTGTAAGATTCCACTTTATAACCAAGTTGCACTGAAGCCCTCTTAGGTCATCTACCTAAGGAAGCATGTTACTATTTTTTAGGTTAAATCGTTTATGAGCAATCTTTGTCCTCTCCTCAAACCTTATCACTCCAAGTCTATCTTCAGAGGGACAGACTTTTTCTGCAAGACAGACCAGTAATAGATAAGTATACATTTGAAAGGTCCTCAAATTTTTGTTCGATTTAGACTAAGTAATGTTAGAGCAAATAATCAGATATCCAGAAGATGCACAAGATGTTCATATCAAGCTATCTTTGTCTAACTGATACATACCACTGTTAAAATGTGCTGTCTTTTCACGTTTTTTTTCTGGGGTGTGTACTATTGAGAAGTTGCAACATCAGTAAGTCAAATACAAACACTGGGAAAGTTTTGCCTTTGACAACATTGATGTGAAAAGTGCTTTTTAAGAAGTGATGCCACTGCTTTTCTGAAATATTGGTCTTCTATTTTAGTACGCAAATTCACAGAGAAACATGAATGGATAACGACAGAAAATGGTATTGGAACAGTGGGAATCAGCAATTTTGCACAGGTACTGGATTGTCTTGAAATAGTTAAAACAGTCTGCTCTTACCTAAATTGGATTGTCTCTACCTTTTCAATTTGTTTATTCTGCCTTTAGTACTTTGGGCCCTTTAAAGGCCCTTAGAAAAACATCAATCATAGGTGAAACAAGTAAAACATAATTAGGGCAGTATGTAGTGTTTTATGAGCTATTGAAAGGTTAACATTTAAAATTAAAAGTAGAAACAAACCTTATTCAAGAAAGATGTCTGTTTCATATTGGAGCAGTTACTATATCTTCAATAGTATATCTGTGTATCTACTGAACCCCAATATAGGGCACTTTGTGAAATATATGTGTTGTCCTCACATCCTGGAGTTTATCTATGAGGATAATAACCTATATGGAAAACGACATACAAAACATTACATGATTGATAACTTGAGTAGTATAAGGGGTGGTAATCCACTCACCTGATGGAGAGATCACTTCTTTTTAGAGTTGAGGTCTTTATGGAGTACAATGTATGAGGACTATGATTTGCAGAATCAGTGGGTAAGAATTCAGCAAATGCAGTAGGAGAAATGGCCTAAATAAAACTGCAGGGGTGTATTTGTTTTTAGAGGATAATAATCTTTTGGGGGATATGTGGTTTGTAAAGGGTGTCACTACTGCTTATGGGAAATTCAACTAGTGGCCTGTTTTTTGCTGGTCTTGAAACTAACTGCAGCCCATCAAATGTAAAATATGTACTGCTATCTGAATTATAGAGGATTTGGCGTTTAGCTTGTTCCTGTATATTAAGAGGTGTAACTTGATTTCTAGAGGTTTGTATTTCTGTTTTTAGGAAGCTTTGGGAGATGTTGTTTACTGTAGTTTGCCTGAAGTTGGGACAAAATTGAACAAACAAGGTGAGTGTTTTTCTCATCTTGGTATGTCATGATTCATGCCATGAATTTTCTTTGCCTGATCTTTACCTTGAATAATAACTTGTTTACACTCAGGATCAATTAGAGTGCTCTTTACTCAAGTAACAGAATACTCAAAAGTAGAATAAACAATAGGGATTTATATCTTACAAAGTAGTCTGGACATAGGTGAATACAGGATTGGCCGAGTAGCTCAGTGAAGGCCATCAAAGACATGACCTCTTTTGGTACTTTTTCTGCCTCAGTTTGTGAGAGGTCACAGAATGACAGCAAAATCTTAAAGCATCAAATTCTCAAATGACAGTATATGAAAGCAGGAAGAGAAGGACAGGCTCTCTTTTTTTGTCTTTTGTATCTCTTTGGCTGGGTCTGGGTTATTGCCACCCCCAGCTGTAAGGGATGATGGCCAGGAGAATAATGTGCATTTTTAGCCATTATACTGGAAGGTAAGAAGTAAAGGGAAATATGACTCTCAGTACCTTCGCTCCCCCCTCCACATACTCATATTGATGCAGTAATATAGCTGATGTCTATTAAGTTTAAAAAGCAAAATCTGCTTTTCTTTGGAAGCAGTAAAGAATATCAGGAAAGAAACTGGGCTTAAAGAGGTCAAAATCTGGTTTTCAATCCAGGCCCCACAATGTATCAGCTGTGTGATTTGGGGGAAAATGCTTAATCTAGATCACGTCTATAAGTCAAGATGATAATAATAGTACCTACCTCATAAGAGTTGTGGGGATTAAATGAAATTTAGCATAGTGTCTGTCATAAAATTAGTGCTTGATAAATGTGAGCCAGTAGTCCCACATATTGGTCATAGGTTCCTTAACATATAAAAGATGGCCCTACAGAATTTAATTATTTTCTAAGTATAAGTATCTTTGACAGTATTGGCTATCATATTCATATTCCTCTTTTTGAAGGTCTTCCTAGAAACTTTCTGATGTCATAATATAACCCTTGTTGTGATTGATAATCTTTGTCCATTTTTCTTTTTCCTGTATATCAAGCATAATTCTTGTTTTCTTTTATCACATTGTTTTATTTACTGTGTACCTACTCTACTCCTCTCAAGCAGATCATGTTTCCAAACATCTCTTTACAGTGAGTAGCATGAAACTTTTGTGCTTAAAAAACTCTATTAATATAAATATGTTGAGTAATATTCCTAAACTAATGGATGTCTTTAACCCATTTACTGTTTAGGGAAAAAAAAGTGCATTTCACTGCCAGCGTTCATGTAACATCATGTGTAGGGAATGCTACATTTCCTAGGATTTGACATTTTCGGCGATAGAGAATTTACTATATTTTGTAACTAGAAATACCATTACTAAAAACAGAATGCTATAAATAGAAGGATGTCGTTTTTTCCAAAGATACCGATATACTAGAGCGATGCAAAAATAATAATAAAAGCAAGATATTTTGTGGCAAACTTTGGGGGTAAGGTTAAGACTAATCTGCGAGTTCTCTTGGGGTAATTGCTGCAGCTGCAAGTTCCACTGGTGAGTATTCTTGGGGCAAATGGGAAATGGGTTAAACTTTTTGTTCAAAGTGTTTTTTAGGTTGATACATTGAAAATTCTTGGATCTTTAGTGTATAATCCAGTGAGTTTTGACAAACTTAATACTCTGTAAACCTCAATCAAAACCCTTCCCAATAGACAACCTCTTCGCTGATTTGTTCCGATTTGAATACTCTGGGAGCTCGGGAGCACAATTCAAGTGTTATCTCCTTTAAGTCCCCACACAACCCTGTGGGTGGTAGGTATTATCACTTTATTTTATGGTTCAAGAAAATAAGATGCAAGAGGTTTAGCAAGTTGTCCAAGGGCACAGAGCTATTCTTTAACTTCATTTAAAAGGAATCACACTATGTATTATGTCTGGCTTCTTTTGTCCAATGTCATGATTTTGAGATTCATTCATGTTGAGTGATCAGTATTTCATGTTATTGTTGAATAGTGTCCTACTATATGAATATAACACATTTTTATCCTTTTTCCTATTGATGGATTTTGTGTTATTGTGAGTTTGGCACTATTTTGAATAAACATAAACTTTTGTATGTCTTTTATGAATGTATGTCTTCTTTTCAGTGAGTATACATAGGTATGGAATTTGAGTCATAATGTAGATAGTTATATGTTTAACTTTATAAGAAACTGCCAAGTTTCCCAAAGTGGTTGTACCATTTTACATGCTCACTGACAGTATGAGAGTCCGGGTGCTACGAATCTCATTGTGGTTTAGGTTTGCATTCCCCTTCTATGTACTTTTTGCTACTCATCTTTTTCTGTGATGTCTCTAATCAAGGCTTTTACTAGATTTTTTTTTTTTTTTACCACTGAGTTTTAGGCATTCTTTACATATTCTGGACACGAATCCTCTTTCATTCATATATATATATATATATATATATATATATATATATACACACACACACACACACACACACACATATATGTGTATATATATATATATTTGTGAATATTTTCTCCTATCTCGTGGTTTTGCCTTTTCATTTTCTTAGCTTTGTTTTTTTGATGAGTAGCTTGTAATTTTTAACAAATTCAGGTTATTAATGTTTTAATCATATATAGGACATTGTATCTTCTCGAAGAAATCTTTTGTCTATCTCCATGTTCCCAAACTGTATACACCCGTGCTGTGGTATATTTTAAATTTTCAACATTTTGGGATACCACACAAAACTAATAGCTCACTGGAGTTAATAGGTCTCAACAATAGATCTCACTATGTTACTTTGGTTAGTATACCTTTGAAGCAAGTTCTGCATATGAAAATCAGTGTGGCAGAATAAGGCAATGGCTGGTATTCAGTCTGATTCCCTGATGAAGAACTTTACAGTATGCAACAGACACATTTTTCTTTCAATTTCTGTGTTAGTTTTTCAAACAGCTACTCAGTTGTAATGTAACAACTTACTAAGTAACCTCTTAATAAACTGAACTGTTAGGTATTTGTTTTGGTGTAGGAATCACCATAAATAGTTACTGAGACACTAAAGGCACTATGAATAGAGAAAGTTTGAGCAACTCTGACCTATACCAAGTTTGGAGAGATATTCTCCATGTTTTGTTCTTGAAACTTCAGTTTTAGCTTCTTTGTGTTTAGGGTATGTTAAATTCACTGATCATAATAGTTGTGTAGATTCCTTTGTCTCTTCCATGTAAACAATAATGTAATTTGTAAAGAGTTTTATTTCTTCCTTTCAATCTTAACGCATTATCTTTCTTTTCCTTGTCTTATTGCACTGGCTAGGGCCCACAATATAATGTTGAACAGCAGTGAGAACAGATCTTAGGAAAAAGCATTTAACATTTCATCGTTAGGCATGATGTATAGCTGTGGGGTTTTTCACAGATGCCCGTTTTCAGATGAAGAGGTTCCTGTCTATATCTAGTTAACTGAGAATTACCATTCATGGACGTTGAATTTTGTCAGATTCATTGATTGTAGGTGTTTTCTTTATTCTGTTAATGTGACAAAAATGATTTATTTATTTTTGAATGTTCAATCAACCTTGCATTCCTGGTAGTCATGATGCAAAAATTATCTTTTAAAAAATACTGCTGGGTTAGATTTGCTATTTAATTTTCACATTATGTTCATGAGAGAGATTGTTCTTATAATTCCTTTGTCAAATTGTTAAATGTTATATTGGCCTCATAGAATAATTTGGAAATGTTCCCACCTCTTTGGCTGAAAATATAGAAGAGTAATATTATTTCTTCATTAAATGTGTTAGAATTAACCAGTGAAATATGAGCCAGGAGTTTTGATAGATTTAATTTTTTAATAGAGGTAAGGTTATTCATATCTTTTCTTAAGTTTGTTTTGTTGTGTTTGAGGAATTTTTCCATTTTGTGTTGTCAGATTTAGCATAAAGATGCTCATTTTTATTATCCTTTTACATCCATAGGAATCCTTTTTTATTCCTTCATATTTGAGAAAATTTGTGTATTCTTCTCCCCCCATTAGACTTGCTATTTATCAATTTCATTAATCTTTTGAAACAATTTTTTTTATTTTCTCTATTTTCCATTTTATTAGTTCTGCTCATATCTTGTTTTCTTCAATTTAGATTTGCTGTTTTACATATTGTAAAATGCTGTTTCCCCTGTGGGTAGGTAGCAGTTAAAATCTTAGTTTTTCATTCTTTAGCCTGAGCCAGGATACTTGGAGTCAGCCTTGTGTACACATGGTTCAAGGATCATGCGGAGACCTGGATAGAGTTTATACACAGAAATGGGGGCTCTCCTTCTCAGGATTTCTCATTTTACTTTCTAGTATATGCAGAGTCCCAGATTCTTGTCTTCTTGTCCTTTAAACCAGTAAGACTGAAATTTTCTTTCAGAATTTTGGATGCCCCAGATGGCACAGATTAGTGCCTCTACTCGGGCTAAAAATTATTTTTAAAAATCAGCAGTGCTGTCATTCCTTCTTCTAAGTTTTGCCTCCAATCCATAAACTGACTGCTTTGTTCATTTTCTAGTGTCTTCAGAACCCAGGTCATTGATTTTAAGATGTTCTTTTTTAAGGAAAAAAAAAACAAACCCTGAAGATATTTCCTTCTAGGCATCATTTTAGCTGCATCCAGATTATTTTGGTATATTATATTCTCATTATCATTCAGTTCAGATAACTTGATATTGTCCTATGGGTAACTAAGGCTCTGTTAATTTTTTTAGCCCTTTTTTTTTTAACACTGTTCTTTGATTGGTTATAGATGATCTTCCTTCTCATTACTGACCTTTCTTCTACTGTCTCTACTGCTGTTAATGCCATCCAGAGAATTTTCTTATTTTAGATATTATACTTTTCAGTTCTTAGAATGTCTATTTTAAAATTTTCATTTATTTGCAACTTTTCCCCCCATACGTTCACTCCTTATGATGATCTTTTTAAAAAGTCTTTCAATGTTTATAATAGTTAATTTAAGATTCTCAGGTAATTTAGGTAGGTCTGTGGGTCATTGGTGATCTGTTGAATTTTTCTCTTCACTGTGACTCCTTCCTTTCTAGGATTTCAACTCTCATTTTCTAGTCACCATCCTCTGACCCCTCAAAGAAGACTAGTATTCTACTTGTTACACTGTGCTCTTTGGATGGGAGCATTGTTAACCAGGGTACAAATTTATAAGTGAAGAACTCACTCAATTTGGGTCACTTTTTTTAAGGATTAACTCCTATTTTTGGTCACTCTGTAGAACCTTCATATAATTGTTTTCTTGTATGTGTTTTGTTCAGGGCTTATAATTATTATCTGTAGGAAGGTTGGCCTAAGGTACGTCACCAGTACTGGAATCTTCTAAATTTTCTTTATTCTTTGTTCTTTTTTTTTTTTTTTTTTGAGCTACAATAAATTGAAAGAAGGTTGAGTTTCACTGAACTCAAGCACATCTGGTAGTTAGATGCAATACCATTTGTTCTCTCTGTCTAGTACAGATAGGTCCACTCTATTGAGGATATTTGTACCCTTATAACAAAATCTATGATTTTATTTAAATATATTTAGAATTTTTTTATAATGACTGTATTAGAGGTGACCACTGTCCATATTTTGTATTTTCAAGTCATTAACTTTTGACTCTTAATATTTTCTTTCATTTTCTCAATTTAGATGAGTTTGGTGCTTTGGAAAGTGTGAAAGCTGCTAGTGAACTCTATTCTCCTCTATCAGGAGAAGTAACTGAAATTAATGAAGCCCTTGCAGAAAATCCAGGACTTGTCAACAAATCTTGTTATGATGATGGTGAGTTGTTAGAACTTTTTCAAAGGATTATTGCTTCAGTTAACATTTAATCTAGAGTTAAAAGAAAGATTTAGCCGGCTGTGACTTCATGTTTTTGCACTTCTTGTTTCTAAACAGAGATGTTCTGCTTTAAAAAAGGAAAACAGATTAGCTGAATATCTAAGGTTATGTTTGAGATCTCTGTTGATAAAAGCATTGCCTTATTTATAGGGTTCTTAGAATCATAGTTGTAGACTCACTGTAAACACTTGCAAAGTATTTACCTCTTCAAACATAAAGCATCTATATTGTGTGATGTAGGAGGTAACAGAAAAATACTTCACTAATTTTAATTTTTCTCACATTTGCATCTTTACAATAACCTAAATGAGGTAGGCTTAGAGTCATTTCCTCCATTTTGTAGATGAATTGAGGCCCCGAAGGATTTATCTGTTAAGGTCGTACATCCAATAAATGGCAAAATTAGGATTAGGTTGTAGTTCTCTGTTGCCTCTCTCCAGCCCTTCTAACTCTACTACTGTTTTCTAATGTCCTCCACATCAGTAGTTACAGTGTTGATGTTTCTCTTGTATATTTGGGTACCAATGTAGTTTTAAATGTTATTTGTTGATGCTTATCAGAACCTAAGAGTTCTTAATCCATCATGGCAAAATCTGTTCTAGCCGTAACCTTTTCAGTTGTATTATGCAAATTAATTCTTCAGGTTAAAATTTAAAGCTCCTTGAATAAATAATAAGTCATTTAGGTAAAGAATACTACTTTAATTTTGAGGCACTAAGAGAATTTATTTTACATTTTGAATATATTTGACTTTTACTCTAAAAAAGGTTATTTGGAATATGATTACTTTTTTTTGGTTGCAGGTTGGCTGATCAAGATCACACTGAGTAACCCTTCAGAACTAGATGAACTAATGAGTGAAGAAGCATATGAGAAATACATAAAATCTATTGAGAACTGAAAATGGAACCCCACTCCTAAATAAAGTAGTATGAAACAACTTAATCTAGCATAGTCTTAGTGGTGGATAGGAGATTTAAAATAGCAACTTTTAGCCATTATCAATGGAAAAAGAAAGAACAACAATGCTACTGGAAGAAAATACCCCTTAACTTTCTAATGATTGCAGATAAACACAATATGCATCTTTTTCATAACACCCAAGATTTTTAGGCTAGACTATAGTTATAAATATTCAGAATTCCTGAAATTACTTGTGGTGAAATCTAGTTACAAAAATTATGTAAGTCAAGGATAACATTGTTATCTTAAGCTTTATATAATATTGTAACTTGGATTTACATCAAATTAATGATCTTTCCATTGGAAATAACTGGCAGTGGAGAAAAGTTGTTTGTTGTTACAGAGTCAGATAACTGAACAATACTGTCTTCATTTTGCAACATACTGCATTTGCTGGTGCTATTTTTATACAGTGAAGCAACAGCTTTGCAGGAAAACAAAGTTTAATAATAAAACATTCAACTTCACTAATCATGTTTTTTGTTTTGCTGTTAAAATTTCATTTAGTAATTGCCAGCATTTGTGAAGATGCAAATATTAACTTATGGAAAGTTTTTGTTTTGTTTTGTTTTTAAAGAACTCTAAGCCATAATAATGAAAAGTTCTAAGAAAATGTTTCCTTTTAGTTACAAGTCTGATTTTTCTTAAGTAAAATTCTAATTGCCTGATAATAAGTACTTTTTTAGTCATCTTTGATATGAAAAAAACACTGATGTTTTTCTCTCATGCTAAGTTGGGATAGAGAAGAAAAACATGGAAAGGTGAAAGTTTGATCAGTATAGCACATGGCATTCTTAAGGTTAAACCACATTCAAGTTTCCACTTAAGTAATGGGAATAGAGGTGAAATTTTATGAGCCCAGACACTGACTTATACAGTGAATATGCTTTATAGTTTAAGCATATTTAGAGTACCAAATGGTATTTTAATTAAGCCAACGGTAGTATGCTGCTATTTTGAGGGGTATGCTATATATACACATACATAAACATATATGCATACACAGCAAGAGCAGAACAAGACACTATCACTTTCCCACTTACTACAGGGAAAGAAAAGTATTCAGACACTACCGCCTTCTGATAGTGAATAAACAGCAAATATGAGAACCTAGAAGAATTAGGTAAATAACATACAAATCTTGCTCCTGAGCAGAAGGAACTATTCTTTCCAGCACTGGGCCAAATGGCTCTTACTGCTGAACTGTATCTATGCACCTTAATCCAGAAAGTATCAACTATAATGATTAAAAAAATAAATAAATAAATGAATAAATAAATAAGTGTCCAAGTTATCCTGGATGATTGTCTCCCTGTTTAATTATTTGTCAGGTTAATTAATTAGACTATCTGCTTTATAAATAGATGAGTAATAATTACTTAGATTTACTCTTGTTTTGAAGGTACTCTCATATATTGCCCTCTTTGATCTTAACAATAACCAGAGCTATTGCTAAAAAGATGGGAAGTCACAGTTAGGATTTTCACATTTCTTAGTCCACTCTTAATCAGTTCCTTAGCAAATGTTACTATACAGAATATTTAAATGGGAATCACGGGAAAGAAAGTGTGTTCTAAATTTGGGAAGCAGAAATGGCCTTTCTAAAGTGAAAGTATATCAGTGATTATATTCTGAAAGAGATGGGCAGTTTCTCATTCTTTTCCCAAGACACACACACTATACCCACTCTTGAGTTTTTTCAAAGAGCAGAATATTATGGCAACTTGCTCTTTCACTATTTAGAATATAGAGCAAATCCAACCTTTATTTCTATTATAGTGCTGCAAAAAAATAATAGGCATTGACTAGCACTCTGAATGGACTAAATTTCTCAGACCTCATTCCTTTTGAATGAATAAAGCAGTTTAATAAAGGTTTTGAATAATTCATTCTAGTATTTAAAACTCAAATGGAACAGGTTATCATGGAAGTGTTAAAAAATTATATCCCCAGGTAGTTTAAAGTTGTTGACAGTATTAAATCTTAAAGCGCTGGAGGGCTCTACCTAGGCATGCTAGTATAAAAACAAGGTTGGTATTTCAGATCAACTAAGCAAATTGGAATTTCTGAATATTCCTAAATTTCCTCAGTTTTTCTGGGGCTTCTAAAATGTGCCATCCACAGTTTTAAAAAACCATGCTAACTAGACCATCAGCAATCACTATTATTTCAGAACTAATATCTGCCATCCTCAGGGCCCTCTCTTTACTTCAAGATTAAATTCTTTTTTCTTCTCTGCAACATGATTTTACTACTGACCACCTACTCTCGGTGGTCTTTTTTTTTTCCTTTAAAATATTTCATTTTTTAGGGAAAATTGAGCATAAAGTAGTTTTCCTCTCTCCTGACTCCATCTTTCTCTGCTTTAGAAACATTTTTGCTAACTCTGAGATCTTACTGTATTAGAACTAATATCTTGATTCAACCTACAGTGGCTTTTTGTAAACGTGACAAACACTTGTCCCTTAATGTTTCTACTCAATCATGCTATTTAAGCTACCTGCTAGATTGCAGTTAGTGATTACTAGTCTATTTAAAACTTGAAGGCGCTATTAGTTTGAAGGAAATCAGTGACCACATCTTCCGAGTTCTACATGTACTTATGAGAATGTACTTTCAGTTAAGAAGTTTAATAGTCATTTAGCAAATCTTGGTTAAAGCTTTGAGATACTTCCAGAAACTGAGAAAGTAGCTTTAATGACTGGGTAACAAATTCTACTAGTCAGATGGTATCAAATTTTGTTTTCAACAGAACTGGAGGAGGACCTCGGCAAAAAGTCTGATGATCATTAAATTTGTGTTCCTGTTAATTTAAGAACAGGAAGTTACTTTTCTCCATTTATATAAAAGACACCAATGACCAATGCCCACTTCACAGAGCTGTACTGCTACACATGTAATAAGTGCTACTTGGTACTACCAGTGGATTCTGCTATGAAGTTTTTGGCCTGCAACACCCCAGCACTGTTGTTCTCATGGGGAAGGGGAAATCTGGGGACAGCTGGCAAAGCTGGAGACATTTTTGGCTTACATCTAGATGCTGCTAACCATCCTGCACTGGCGGCCCTACCTCAGGATCATCCGGCCTCAGAGCAACAGAGTGTAGGGTGAAGCCCTGAGGGTCTCTAAGGGGAAGCCAGTCCAAACGTCTTTCGCTTTCTAACTCCAAGTTCCGGACGGCATCCAGCCCCTTGTCTACTTCCCTGAACGGCGACTACACAGTACCTCGCAAAGCCGCCTCAGGCGCTCGCGGCGGGACGGAGCGCCCCTCACGCGCGGTAGAAGGTGTGCGGCAGCACAAACAGCGAAGGCAGCATATACCAACCATCGTCAGTCAGCGTCACCTCCCGCGCTGTTTTATGGCGCGAAGCGGTCTTACGTCACTTCCGCTGCAAGCCCCTGTGGACCCGCCCACCATCCGCCCCCAGCGCGTCGTAACTCAGGGCAACTGTCGCCCTTGTTCGACGGCGAGGACTAAACTGTGCCTGGGCCTTCCATCTCGCTGGCTCCACGTGAGGGTGTGAGCGGCGGTGGCCGCTTTCCCACCTCCAGCGTGGGGTCCCACACCACTCCACGGGCTGCAGAACGAAGAGGCCCGTCCCAGTTTGTAAGGAAGCTGCCCTCTGAGGCGTGGAGGCAAAGGGGAGACGTAGCGCGGGCCAGGGCTGGATTCAGAGTGGGCGGGGCCTGGGGAGCGACACGGAACGGGCGGGGCAGTGGGAGGAGCCGTTGAAAGGGCGGATCCCCGTGAGAGAGGAGCCAATGAAGGGAGGGGAGGATCAAACGGGGATATTTTGCTGGAGAGGGTCTCTTGAAAGAAGAGACGGCGACTTTTGTGGCACGGTAAGAACTGCTGGAGGAAGGAAAGGAGATAGATGAGGAAGAAGGGGAGGAGGGCTTAGTGACGGAGGGACTATTAAAGAAAAGGGAGGAGCCAGGTATGAAAGTGCTTGAGCTTTAGGAACGATAAGTTGGGTGTGTGTGTTCTGTGGACGCATAAGGCACAGAGAATTAACATAGGGAGATAAGATTTGTACTCTTGAAAATGAACAAATTGCACACATTGGGTGGCGCATGTGCTTAACTTTGAGGCAAAGGTTTAACTGCCGAATCGTGTTCCAAAACTGAATTATACTGGAGTCCCTATGTCATTTTTCCTTTAGAAACTATATTACCAGTGATCAGCCTGCTCAGGCCAATCGTCAAAACCTATTTAACCAGTTCATATGCATGAAGCTTAGCTCTGTATTAAAAAATTTAACTTCTACCATGACTAACGGTGTTTCTATCCATTGATTTCTTCATTCAACACAAATTGATAAGGATCCACAGGAACATCTCTTCAGAATTCCAGGTGAGGCTGTCAGAAACCCATCTTGGCTGAAATTCTGACATATATTCAAAATTCTTTTAAATCTGAAACTTCTAGGAAGATGGGGGTATGTGTGAGGACATAGTGTAGAGTCAGGGAAATGGTAAGGAGTTTTGAGGGATTACAGCCTGCTTTTGACATAAACAGTCTGCTTTTGACTACTTAAACACCCTGGGCTTTTCACCTTACCGGCCCATTAACACCCCCATTAACACTCCCCACCCCCCTCACCCCAGTGTAGGAATCTAAAGTAAGGCATTTGTAGTCTGACTATATAGACAGGCAATGACAAATATGTGGCACATGTACTGCCATCCTTCATATTTATTTCCTGATAGACATCATTCATTAATCAATCACAGAACTCTTTACTCTGGCTGCCAAATCTTAAGATCCTTCTCAACACAACACCCTAGGTAGCCACTACTTGTTTGGAACTGACAATTTGGAACATATTCTTCATCTGTAGACAAATATAAAAATATTAATAGACCAATATAAATGTAAACATCCTTAAGTCTTGGTAAGATTCATTTTTGTTTTCATTAGGATTAAATAGATAAATCAGTAATCCTGTGGATGAAATTCAGAAATGTAAGTCCGATAACTGTATAGTGATGTGAACTTACAGCTGGTTGGATAATTAATAAACACACAAGTACCAGGGATATCCACAGGACATTATCCTTTACCCTCTCCTCACCAATATTTATACCAGTGATTTAAATGAAGTTAGAGAAGATATGTCCATTCAATTAATGAAGTCTTAAAGTGGAAATGGGAAGAAATGGCCAAACTGTAGGATGTCAGATTCAGAATTATCTAAGCAGGCTGGGATAATGGTCCAAAACAAAAACAAAAACAAACAAAAATTTTAGAATGATCTGATACACTTAGATGTTTAAATCTAGCTAAAAAGAAAAAAAAAAATGAAAAAATCAACATCGTGGATATGGAGTGAAGAAGACAGGGATTTTTAACAATTCATGTGGAAAAAATCTAGAAGTTGTTTTTGATCTCAAGCTCAGTGTTAATTGAGAATGAGATATAGCATTAAAAAAAAAATAGCCACGTTTGATGAATTAATAGGTGTAGTTTTCAGATCAAAGAGAGTCGGATTTCAAAATAGACACTTCTAGCCAGACTGAATTTGATGTATTGCCCTCATCTCCAGGTACAACATTTTAAAGATGTTGACAAGTGACTGCATTCTTAAAATGAGAGAATTTGAGATTCTTGTCTGAAAAAATGATAGCTGTCTTTAGTTTCAGGATTAGCACATGTTGCTTTTAGAAGGAACACCAGGAAAGGAGCAAAATATGCAGGTTTACTGATGTCTTGATTTGAGAACATTTTAATCTTAAATTTTGCCACTGGAATGAAAAAAGTAGCTTGTAAATTGATGAACTCTCAGTTATTAAAAATACTTAAGCATGTCTAAGAATAGTGCCTGACCCTAGGTCATGAAGATTTTCTATGTTTTCTTTTAAAAGTTATGTAGTTTTATGATTTATATTTAGATTTATAATCCATTTTGAGTTTTAAAAATTTTGGCATATGGATGGCCCATGGTCGCAACACTATGGTTGAAAAGACTATTTTGTCTGCATTTAATTATTTTTGTATCTTTGTCAAAAATTAATTGGCCATATTTATGTGGGTATATTTCCGGACCTCCTGTTCCGACCCACTGACCTATGTGTCTCTCCATTAACCGGTATCATACTGATTCCTATTCCTATGGTGATTTTTAAAACTGGGTAGTGTGATTCCTCTACATTATTTTTTATAATTGTTATTGGTATTATAGTTTCTTTGCATTTCCTAATAAATTTTAAATCTAACTTGTCAATATTGACAAGAAATCCTATTCTAGGTTTGTATGTTGATATTTGGCAGTTATACTTCCAACTTCTTTAAAATTGACTGTGTATTCTTAGGCCTTTATATTTTCATGTACATTTTAGAATCGAAAGAATTGAAAAAAAATTAAGAAAAGAATTATCAGTAATAGACACATAGTCTTACCTTCCCAAGATCTAAAACTTCCCAATTCCAGGGGCCCTGGACTCTTCCTTCAAGGTCCATAAATATTCACATTTTAGATAGTGATATTCTTAGTACATAAAGACCATTTGCTTTGTATGTCACATCTGATAATACCAGACTAATGTGGTACCAAGACATTACCACTGGCCACCAAAATCTGTTTTCCTTTTTCTTCTGGAGATTTATGAGGAAGTATTATCCCTACTTCTCCTTGAAGTTAGGCAATACCTTGTGACTTGTTCCATCTAATGACATGGGGACCAAAGACATGTTAATTCCAGGCAGAAGCATTTAAAGTCAGTGTTTGAGTCCCCATGTTTGCCATTATAGTTGGCTATGGTTTCCCCCATATGGTACCTCCATTAGTTCAATTCCGGAGTGAGGATAATGTGGAACAGAGTCCATGACATCATACAATGGACATGTAGTATGTGTTAGAAATAAACTTTTGTTGTTTTCTGTCACTGGGGAAAAGAGTTGGGATTGCTTGTTACTGCAGTATAACCTTGCCTATCTAGACTAATTCTAAGTAGCTGAGGCTAACAGACAGCAACCATGCCAAACTGAAGTGTACCGTGGTAAGGCTGCAAGAGCAACCTTTTGCAAAAAGAACCTGGCAGCTTGAGCTATATCTGGGGCAAACACTTAAAACAAAAATAAAAATTAGAACTTAATGGAGACTTTTAAAATAGATCCATTTCTAACTTCACTTTCACTAAAACAAAATAACTACATTATCACCTTCTTCATCAAAGAAATATGAAGAATAAATCCATATTCTTGGTCAGGTTATCTTTTTTTCACATGGATTTTTTTGAGAAACATTACTATTTTGCAAATAGTAGATATGGTCATTGTTCTCAATTTACATTGATTTCACCCCCCTACTACCCCATTTTAACTTTTATACAACATGTCCATAATATTAGCAACAGAAAATGTGGCCTTTTCCTGGTCTCTGTTTGTAATACTGGTGTGCCTCTGCCATTGGCCCTTTGTAGCATAATGGACGTCTTTGTTCATTTCAGGAGCAGGACACTTCGTATTCTAAGTTACAGTTTGGTTTGGGTGTTAAAGCTACATTGATTTTGCCAGATGTATAACAGAGAGGCATTTGGTAGTCTCTGTACTTCTCAGTTAATCAGCAAACTGCATGAGTTTCAGAGATCCAAAAGATAATATCTATTTTTTTTCTGCATTTCCAGCTTGTCCTTTTGCAATTCAGTAAATTTAATGCGAAGGCCTTGAGTACTTTAAGAGTAATTCGACAATTATTTTTGGAGTTTCTCTAAATCACCTTCATAAACTCTATTCTCTGATTTTTTTTATTCCTTCGTTGTACATCTATTCTTTTTTTTTTTAATCAAACCATTTAAATCAAGTTACTAGTAAGCAGTAAAGGTGCAATTGAAAAGCCCCATATTTTACATGTTTAATTAGTTTTCATTATCTTTATTTGTAAGGTATTGAAGGAGGGACCCACTCACAAATCTTTCTAGTGGTAGAATAAGGTACTTATTGTTCTGGAATGCCACACACGTTGAATTTATGGTTTGTCCAAATGAATTTACGAGCAGTAGGTGGTTTTGTTGTTGGAGGGTCATCAGTCATACAGTGAAGCCAACGATGCCATTCAAGGGGCACCATGCTTCTATCCATATCCCAGAATGTGTTTTCGCCATTTATTTCAGTAGTATATATACCCATTGGTAACAGCCAAAAAACTGCTTGTTGTCTTCATAGTATTGTTTCCACTTTTTTCTTCCCCTACTAATGTACCAACCTTCACATATTTTCCCTGAAGAAAATTTGTAGATAGCCTTGGAGGCTGTCATGGCTGCAGACCTGCTGCAGCCCATGCTTCAGGACCTGGAGGAACTCCATCTTGTCCCACAGGCCTGACCTCCTGGTGCCTGTTCTTTTTCAAGAAGTACTCATTCAAGGTCTTTACTCCAACTTAAAATTATACAGACTGTGTTATCTACTCTTTGATAACATTTATTTCAGTTTGCTTAAGGTCACCTCCACCATTATCACACATTCCATTTCTTGAACCACTTTGATAATATAATGGCTTAAATATTTTTAAGTATTTTTATGGAAAAACTTCACACTTACATAAAAATAGAGTGAAGGGTACAGTTAACTTCCATGTCCTTATACCCATTTACAACAAACAGAATTTATGGCCACTTTTATTTTATCATATTTTCTCTAATCACAACCACTATACCCCCCACACCTTCCACACTTCTTACAGGATTATTTTGAAGCAAATAATAATTGCTTATGTTTAATTGGTAAAATAAACTGTGCTACAGAGTTGTTGTTGTTTTTTCTGATCCTTTCCTTTCCATTTCTGTCTTTAAATGCTACTAGAAAAGGCATTTTCTGGATTATAGTGAATTTCCATAGGCTCTGTTTCTTAGACTCTCATTCATCTTCTTTATTTTATTTCCAAATATCTTAAATTCCTTCATCAGTTTTTCATTGGGTTTATCCAAGCATGTACATTGGAGACTTGAACCTCAGTCAACATTTTCTTCTTTATACATTTTGATTACATCCCTTCAGTAGTTTATGTCATAGAGTTTAATACCTTTTCACCTACATCTGTATGTCTTCCTACTCCAAATCCAATTTTATAGTTGCATCTGCAAATGATTTTCCCATGGTAGCATTTTCACTATGATCTTTGTGTTTTCTTAATGTGATTTTCTTGGAAAATATTAAGAACTTTGATGTATGCTTTATACCAGTGATTCTCAAATTGAATCAGGTTGTAAAGCTCATTGAAAGTCAAGAAGTAGAATAGCATGGGTTATTGATTTACTTCAAATCTGTAAAGTAGGCATAATTTTATTATGAGTAAGTCAGTGTATTATATCAATGCAGATTTCTGCATTCCAACTTAAAAATAAAACTGTGTATAATTTGTAAGAAGTCACATTTCTATTCTTTTAGGATCTTTGCTTCTTGCACACTTCTGTTCGTCATTTCTTACATGAGCTGGAAGACAAGAATGGCCAATAAAATTTGAAGAAAAAAATAAAATTTGGTGGAAAACTTAAAATTAAGACTATTCTTTCCACTAACTGATTTTTTTTCTATTTAGAAAAAGACCACCAATATTTGTTTTAGTAGTGAAGCATCTTGATCCAGCTTGAAGAACACCAGGGTTCTGGAGAACACCTAGCAGTTTGGTATGTGGGAATCTGACCATTTGACTAAGAATACTGTCAACTTATTGACTCAGAGATGATTCTTGTTTCTGTCATAAAGAGTCAATGTAGCTCCTATGATTTCCCATTAAATGAGAAAAGTACTTATAAAAATGTAAGATATATAACAAATATGCAAAATACTTATAACAATGCCTGGCACATAGTAAGAGCTATGTAATAGTAAGTTTTATTATTAAATTATTGTTGTTACTAGGGTTTCTTTTGGAAATTTTTAATAAATGTTATTGGAACCTTCTGGTGCCCTCACTGGGTCCAATTCTACTGACTCCAGGATAGAAACTTAACCAATACTGCATCCTTGGCCTCTGCTGTTCCTCTCTCTAGATGTATAGAGATAGAGACATGGGCTTTCCCTCAGATTTCACATACTCTCATGGCATGAGAGAAAAAGTCAAAGGTCCTGGAGAATGGTTAACCTGAAAGAGAAGAATACATGGAATTTTTTCATAGGGCTGTTAGGAGGCCGAGGCAATGGGCAGTCTCTGTATTAATGATTCTTCAATGTTTTGTAGTGATAGAATGCTTTGTAACTGATGGAAGCCCTCCTTGAAAAAATGGTTGAGCATCTTCAGAGGCATCACAGATCTCCCGAACCCCATCCGTAGATGGGAAGGCTTCCCATCACAGAGCCTTGCTCTGGAGCACAAAACTAGACCAAGGAGTGGAGGATATTGAAGGGGCAGGGAAAGCAGTGTTCATTCAATATAAGGAAGAACTTTCTGACAGAGCAGTTCTCCAACTTTGCTGGATTTTAGAATCACCTTGGGTGATTTTTAAAAAATCCCGATGGCCAGGCTGTACCCAGACCAGTTATAATCAGAATCTTTGTGGATGGGTCTGAGTATTATTTTTCATTCAGCTCCCCAGATAATTCCAAGGTGCAGCCAAGTTAGAGAACCAGTAAATTTGAGCACTTTGCATTTGAGCATGTTCTCTAAGTGAACACCTTGTCAGTGAGATACTTCAGTCACAGAACATTTTTCTTACTGATTTGAACATTCTGAAGCTAGTTAAACTCTCCTAAACAGTATCTGTGTCATTGCTATAATAACTTCAAGTTTAACTTCATTTTATTATTTAATAAATGGCTTTGTTTTTTATTCTTTGTTCTTTTTTCTTTCAAACTGTACATGTCTTAAGCCTTTGGGGTTCTGTGATACAAATGTATTTGTAACTCAGAAGAGAACATGGTCTAGGTATACTAATAGGAGCTTTTTGGCCTGGGTAGTGAAATTTCACAATATGAAAGGATCATATGGTTTGTACAATCTTTCAAGTCCTTAATCATGCTTCTGTTTGTAAACAAAATAGCACTTCTAGTTTCTAGTCATTTGTAATATAAGTTTTTTTTCTTTCAGATCTCATTGATTTCCTCTGATGTCATATTGGAAAAGATTAAGATGCCCAAAGATATTTGACCTTCCATAGGTAAATAGAACTTTATTACCATCAGAATGCCACTTGAAGCCTAAGTGAAAATGCTGAAATGGTAATTGAACAGATATTGTTATAAGAAGTTACTTATCTCTACCTTAACAAAAAATGAAAAATGTGGGTTTCTGGCAGGGATCACTTTGGGGTGAGAGAAAGCAAATTGTGTGGTCCCCATCGAACTCTGTCTCATTACACGTAAGGATTCCCTCAAGAAGGCACTGGCCATCCATTAGTCACTGCTTAGGCATTGGAGTTCATCTATGCAGCTGTGGGGTTTCCAAGAGGAACCCCTGTCTGTGGGAAAGTATTATAATCATGCCCTTTTCATAGATGAGTAAATGGACCAAGAAAAGTAATTTACCCAAGATCACACAGCTAATAAATAAGATTGGAACTCTGGCTGTTTGGCACTCAAGTCTGTGCTCATAATCAGGATTATAACTTTCATAACCCTATGACTGGATTATAAATGCCAAGTCCCATTTTTAAACCCGAAAAAGCATTAATTAAGGATAGTATCATCATTATCATCATCACACATCACCACCATCACCACTATCATTACCACCTACTGTATGAGTTTCCTAGGGCTGCCATAACAAAGGAACACAGATTGGGTGACTTAAACAGCAGATTGTTGTCTCACACTTCTAGAGGCTCACAGTCCAAAATCAAGGTGTTGGCAGGGTTGATTCCTTCTGATGGCTGTGAGGGGAAGATCTGTTTCAGGCCTCTTTCCTTGGCTTGTAGAAGGCCATTTTTTCTCCATGTCTCTTCACATCCTCTTTCCTCTGTGCATGTTTTGTCCAAATTTCCCCTTTTATAAGGATGTGAATTAGAGTGAACCAACTGACTTAGCTTAGATTACATGTTCTACCAGTTTTCTCAAAAGCCTAAGGATCTCAAACCAATATCCAGAGTTGTTGGGAAGAGAATGAGGAGGAGGTTGGGGTGCATAAGTCGAACACATCAACCCCAGTTCTCTTGATATTAGTATAATATCGTGTGGACATTTTTGAAGTGGAGGGTAGGGATGCTTAAACCTACTTTGCTTACTGCAGACTGTACCCCAACATGAGTGATAGAATGTATGCTAATATCTTTCTCTCCTCTTCACTCCCAACTTTGGTCTTTAATTAAATCCACTAGCCTTTAATTAAAATTAGCCTTATCTTTTATAATGTCAATAGTTGGAATGGATGGTTTTATAATATTTCTTCTCAGTCTATTCCTGAATGTCTTTGAAATATTTCACCTGAATTGATTAAAAAAAAAATCAGTATTAAAAACTGAGTTCAGCCTTTTGAGCCATGCTTCTCTTGCTCAGGCCTACTTCCTCGTCTGGAAATGTACTTTCTCTTCTAATAAAGCTTTTCTTTAAATGAATGAATGAGTGAATGAATGAATAAAGACTGAGTTCAATTTGCATTTCAAACTACAGGAAGAAGATGTCAAAAACTTTAAACAACCATCACAGTAATTACAGTAATGGATCTCTGTCAGAAAAATGAGACTAAGTTAGAAAATAATGGAAATAATGAAATTCAAAGCACAGAAAAAAATGAATTAACCTATACTTGTCCAGATGAAGAAAGCGAAAAGAATCATGTTTGTTGTCTTCTCAATATCAGTGACATTACGCTTGAACAGGATGAAAAAGCCAATGAGTTTGCTATCGGAACTGGATGGGAAGAAGCAGTAAGTGTCTTTTTGAGTTAGGTCTCTTTCACATCAGTGTTTTGATGCAAACTTTTACTTTTTTCAAAAATAGTTACTATGACAAAAAAATGTGTAAACAATGAAATATAGAAACCTTTGGAACAGAGGTAAAATATTAATGATGAGAATAGTGTACCTTTCATCGAGTATTTATGGCCACTTGGTATTGGCAAGCACAGTACTAAATGCTTCATGTACACACTTCATTCAGCCTCACAGTAGCCCTTTGCAGCAGGTATTCTGAACAGCCTTACTTTTTGGATAAGGATACTGAGGTACTCAAAAGGTAAAATAATGTGCTGAAGGTCACTCAACCAGTGGCCAAGATCTTCTGGACTTCAGAACCTGAGCTCCTTAACTACTAAACTCCCCAAGAAACCTGAGATTTCTGTCCTAGAAGTTCTACTTAGAACTGTGTGGATTTATTCTTTGAATTAAGAAGAATCCTAAATTTAGAACTATAAGGAAATTTGGTCTAATCCAGTGGTTCTTAGGTGATACTTGACAATGTCACTACTGGAGATGAGGGGAAGAGGATACTAATGGCATCTAATGGTTAAGGCTAAGGTTGCTGTTCCATATCCCACAATGCCCAGGATGGCACCCACCACAAGAAATAATATTGCCTTATCTTAATTCAGGCTGCTATAACAGAATCACACAGGCAGGGTGGCTTAAGCAACAGAGTTATTTCTCACAGTTCTAGAGGGTGTAAGTCCAAGTTCAGGCTTCCAGCTTGGTTGGGTTCTTGATGAGGGCCCTCACATAGCAGAGAGGGAGATTCTTTATCTCTTCCTCTTATGAGGATACTGATCCTATTATGAGGGCCCCACCGTCTTGACCTCATTTAATCCTAATTATATCCAAAATACTCCACATCCATATACCATCACATTGGGGATTAGAGTTTCAACATAGAAATTTGGAGGGACACAAACATATAGTTCATAACAAGCTGCAAACATCAGTAGTGCCAAGGTTGAGAAACCCTGATCTACTCGGTTTATTTTATAAAGGTGGAAACTGAGGCCAAGACAAGGCAGGGTGACTCACCCAAGTCCACTTGACAGTTGAAAGAATCATGTCTTCAAGAGCCCCTGTCTAGTATTCTCTGTACTGTGTACCACCCCCATCGCCACCTTAAGCATTTATGACCCTCCATATACACACTCCCATGCCAGGTAAGTCAGGGCTATAAACAGTCCTATTTAAGAATTTAAACTTTCTAAGGTTATAAGGTTTCGTTTACTATCGAATGTAACTAATCTAAGGACTGTTGGAATGAACCTGCCTTTGCGCATCCTCTCTCCTCCAGACCCTCCGCACAGCAGTCTCCCTGGGTGTGCTACACAGAGCCTGGAAGGACAAGAAGCCCTGGTGGTGGGGAACAAGGATGAACAGTTTTGATTTTATTTTTATTTAATATTCCAATTTTATTTTAATGCAAATCTGAAAAAATATATAAGTGAGCACATCAAGTGGCCATTTACAGATATCTGCTTAGTATTTTAGTATTAACAAATCCTATTACTAGTATTTCAGATTTACAAATACTATTGCTTAGTAAGGCTAAAATGGGTATTAAAGGTTTTTTAAAAAGATTTATTTAAGAAAAATATCAGCTCAAATAGGATTGCCAAAATGGGGATGTGGCCAAGGTTGGGGTGGCTAGAGTTTGGGCTGAGAGTAACACGCTGCTTTATTTGTAGGTACATGGCTGGGGGCAGACTTCTCCAACCGCCTGCATCTGGCCCAGGAAGAAGCTTAAAAAGGTGAAGGTGGGAGAAAGTGCCAGTAGCTGTTTACTCTGTGTCAGTCTCTCCCAAGGGAGCCCTGAGACCAAGCCTCAGTCTGAGGCAGGGAAGTTGGAGTCAGGGGCTCTGGCTGAGGCAGGCCCAGGGAAGGATCAAGGCTGCCTCTCCCAGATGCAGAGGCCCCCACAGGGTCCCACCACTGCTACCAGGGACGTCAGCAAGATCTGCTTTCCCTCCTATAGCCAGGGAGAGAAAAAAAGTCTGCAAATAAAGGAGTTTATTTGGTGCTTGGAAGAGTGGGCTGTCCCTGAAACGGGTAGGGGCAAGGACCTCAGTGGGGCCTCTGACAAAGGCCCCTCCATCTCAGACTCCTTGACTTCCAAAGCACTTTTAGTTCTGCCTCCCCTGAAGACTTCAGCCCCAAATGGCTTGGACGTTCTGGGTAAGAAGAGTAAGAACTTTCCCTTGCAGCCTGAAGAGAAGGTGCTAAGTATGGAAAAGGATGCGTGTGTGGCTTGTGAATATGGATCGAAAACAGTTAATGGGAAAGATGAAAAGAGACCCGCTGAGCTGGCCAAGCACCTTAAGGTCAACTGCAGGCAGCCTCTCCCCTCTCCAGGGGCCAGGACATTGCTGCTGGCCAATCCGGAGCGGTGCTGCCTTCACTGGTCCCTCCTGCCTGAGAAAAACCTGGCATGCCCGCCCAACCCCAGCAATGTTCACTGTCTCGCCACCTTGCAGCTTTTGCAGAAACAGGGAGTGCAAAGCTACAAAACCAAATTCAAAGCCAGGGAGCCAAGACCTCCCATGAACACCCAAAAGTACGTTGCCAAGGAGGCCAAGCTGGAAAACAGGCCCCAAACGTTGGAGACCAATGTGTTCTCAAGACCTCTCTTGCCGTCCCTCACAGTGAGCAGAGTTGTCATTCCTGTCTCCACCCAAAGACTTCTCTGAATTGCCACAATATAACTCCCTGGGAATAAGCACTGTTTGAAATTCATTCATTCATTCTCTCTCCTGCCCCCATCCCATTCTCTTCTGTTTTATTCTTTCATCTCCTCTCCCCTTCTCTTCTCCCACACTCTTCTCTTTCTCCCCTTGTCCTTTGTTTTGTAGTAGAACCAGAGAAAATTGAACCTCATAATATGAGTTTTGATTTATGTATTACCTGCTTCTGTTGCTTAGTCACTTACAAAATGCAAACTAGTAATGCCAGTCTCAGCCTCTGCCTGCCTTACATCTCTGCCACTGGAAGCCGAGTAGATGGTGGGGAATTCTAAGGGCCTGTCTCGGTAAAGCCCCCATGTCAGCCCCAAGCCCATTGGAAAGGGCTCTTTCTGCCCAACCCCAGTGCCTTAAGCTAAGTGTACTGGGCTTGTTTGGACCAAATTATTTCCTGATCTTTTAGACCAGGCAGATATCTATCTGTTGCTTCATTTTCTCTTGCAACAAAGATCTGAAACACTGCTTTAATAGAGAAGTCCAGCCTATGTCTAAATGAATATCTTTGCGTCCAAAGTGACATACCCATATATCCATGAATATACTATATCCATTGTATCCTCTGTATCCAAAGTGACATATATCCATGGATTTACCATATTTATTGTATCCTGTGTGTTCAAGGTTGTAGCCTCATGCTAGTCTCTGTGTCTGGGAAGTTTTAGCCACAGTTTCACAAAATCCTTCTTGGGAAGCAGGTTAAGAATAATTATTTGAAAAAAAGATGTAACCATGACTGTTATCACCCCGCATGCTTCCTCCAGACTTACTTTGCATCTAACATTTGGGAACTCTACAACCCGACTCTTACAAAATGGGCTGTTACTTTTTCTCTCCTCCTGTTCCTTTCCCCCCTCATTTTATTCCAATGCATTATTTCCTGAAGTTGTATATAAATTAAATTATATTTGTAAATGAGTTGTATTTTAAATGCCAAGTGACAATGCCATGTAGAGAAATGCTTTGAAAAACATTTTGTAATATAAATAACCATTTAACTGTTCTGTATTTACACTTTGAGTTTGCTTAAAGTAGGTTATACTATGAACTCTGGACTTTCCATCCCCTAACTGTAATTTGTAAACATCTGCTTTCCATAATTGGTCTTTGTAATGTCTTGTCTGTTAAAGATTTTTATTTTGTCAGTTTGTTTTTATGAAACACCAGAAATGCAAGAATGATTATAGTACAACAGTCATTAAAAGGTATATTTTGCCTGCTTAAGTTGGAAATTTCTCCATAGTCTGGAAGCAATTTTTAGGTTCCGCCTACCCCTTCTTTCCTGAATGGAGAAACCATCTGGATTCTGTCCCCAAGAGGATCCCCTGATTTCCCATTGTTTCTGGACAGTGTGGGTGGTGAGCTTGGTGGGGGTGGTGGGGGTGTTGGACCTGGTACTGTTTGAGGACCCTTAAACTCTGGCCTGTCTAAGTCTGTATGTTTTCAAGCCCCCCTTTTCTAAGCAGCAGAATAATGAATACGCTCAATATGCAAAACAGTTCAAAGTATTTGGGAGGGAAGAGTGTGGACCAGCATGAGTGAGGGGTGGAGCCCCACCTACTCAGCCCAGATGTACTTACTTTCCAGATCTTGAGGCAGTTTGAAAACACTGATCTAAATTAGAACAAAATATTTCTTAAAAAACTTTTGTTGGGATAGGGTTGTAAATTCTACAGATTTGAGGGTAAACACGTAGTAATTTAAAACTAAGGAGGACCAGTCTGAACAAAGGAATGGCCTAATTTACTAAAGATTCATAGTAGCCTTCTTTTTAAGAAAATAATTTGGCTAAAAAAATATTGGGTACAAGATTTCTCTGTGAATACAGAAGAATGTTCTGCATTTGGCATTTCTTTGTTAGGTAATTATTCAAATACCTGATCAAGTCCCTCTGGGACCTTAATTTGTGTTAGCCCAGATTTAGCTTGTTTCTCTGGATAATGTCCTTCTAGGATTTGTCCCAATTTCCATTCAGGATGTTCAAACTAGGCTTTGATGTCCAAGACTAGATAAAGTTCAAATGTTTACTAGAATGCAGTCCCCATTAGGGTTCTAGGTCACTAAGACAACTTACAGGGGAACTTGATGTTTTAAGGAGTCAAGTATGCTAAAGCAGGCGCAATCAGCTTTATTCCTACCTCAGGGTGATAATTGCAATTAGGTTTTGGTTCCTCTGGTTCTTTCCAAACCAAGCATAATGGCCCTATGTTTCATCCCTCATTCTATTATTTCGAATATCTCATTAGTAAAACTTTCCAAACTACTTTTCTCGAGCACTTAAAAATCATCAGTAGAATTGGGGCAGCAACAGACACAGCTCCTATAGGACCTGAGGTCAATCACTGGGTGAGGCTGGGCTGAGGCCTGGGGTTGCTGCTGAGGGTTTAGGTGAGGCAAGAGAGGGGCTGGTGGGCCAAGAATCCTTGGACAGCAAGAATGTCAACCTGACAGATGAGGGTGGCACATTGAAGGGCAAGAGGAAGATGTTAAGTCAGAATAAGATCTGGTTACATTTGGACAAGTATGTAGAACTTTGGCTACCCAGGGAGGCTTTCCCTAATTTTTAGCTTAGTTCTTTTTTTCTGGACATTGTCCCTATTGAGAAATTTACTTGTACTTCAAAGATCATGCTATACAATGATTTGAACCCAGAACCAATTTGCCTTCAATCTCTCTAAGCGTAGGAGCCTCAGGACCCAGGGATAACACAGAAGCTCCAGCCCATCTCTAGGAGGACGCCCCAGCCAGCTAAGTAGCCTGAACTGCATGGCTGGGGCCTTGCATTTGGGGCTTTTTGGGGTCCCTGGATTTGGGTCCACTCTGTGCTGTAGTTTAGGGACTCCTGAGAAGCAACGTAGGGAAGGAAAACAGAGGGGTACCTGTGTCTGTAAGGTAGGGCAGAACAAGGTAGTCCCTGTACCACAGGAACACTTGCCCTATGCCAAGCGAACTGGAGCCATGAGAGAGTCAACGCCATGCTCTTGATGCCCAGGCTAAACTCTGTCCTGAGTCCTATTAGTCAGTCACATGATATAATAATCCCACTTGAATTTACAAGGCACTGTTCTAAGAGTTCAAAGTCTCTTTGGGGGCATCTCTTTTAATCCTGATCATATGCATGCACATCAAGGATCATTTTCTTCTGTGACCCACAGAGAATCCAATCAACAGAGAGATTGTTCGGTCAGGTCAGGGTAGGTCCGGAGCTTGGTTGTCTGAAGGCTCCAATATGTCTCCCAGGTGAGGATAGTTGGAACACTGGGTGGAAAATATAAAGCAGAAAGGAGGGCTGGAGAATATAATTTCTTCCTGTAAGCTGGGAACAATTTCAGAGATATGATGTGGTGGGGATAGGGTAATATATATAAAATGCCAACAGAAATTTATGGTTTTCCTGAATCTATGATCAGATCAAATATAAATAGCTGCATCATTTATTTCCTTTTAATGAATAAACTAGCTCTTCAACATTGTATAGGAATCCTATGGGCATGGTGAGTTGTTATTTGGAGTTTGATAGATCTTCACTCTTTACTAGTCCTGAAAACCATGCTTCATAACTTGTTAGCTAAAGCTCTTTGCCTGAGGCCCTATTAATCAATCTATGAGCCAACCATTCATTCCCTGACCCTTTTTCTCATCCTGTTTTGCCTAAATTTCCATTGCACCAATCTAAACACCAATGCTTTGTGGAGTAATATCATGCTTCTTATACTGATTTGGTGTCATCTTGAGGTGTTACAGAAAATTTCACTTTTCAAGTTCAATCCCTCAGATCAAAACTACTGTATATCTTCTTGAGCATGGTCTTAGGATAAATTCCAGTATCCAGTGTAAGAAGTAAAAATAGAACCATCCTCCTTTTTCCTAGGAGCTGAGAACATTAGAAGACTTCTTAAAAATACCCCAGCTTTGCCACTGGGCATTGCTGCCTAAATGGGGGGATTAATAGCTAACGTCCTTTCTAATTTTGTCATTTTAGCTTAGTTAACTTGCCTATAAACATTACTAGAGACTCAAAATGATGAATTGTTCTTTTTGTCACAGATTTGAGATCAGATTTGCTCTGGATCTTGAACTTTGTAATGTGGAATTTAAAAAAAATAATCTAAATGAATTTTAATTTGTGCATGTCAAAAGTTGCTGATAGTAGAAGTCCTAGAGAGATTAAAAAATTTTTTTTCCACATATGGCTATGAGGACTCAACCTTCTTTACTAACACATACAACATATACACTTCTTAAAGAACCCAAAGGCTTTTCAGCCTTGACACTGTTGACATTTGAGGCTCGATATTTCTTTGTGGTGTGGCTTTTTTTGTACATATAAGATGTTCAGCAGTATATCACTGGCCTCCACCAACTAGATACCAATAGTAACCCCGAGTTGTGACAATCAAGAACATCTCCAGACACTGCCAAGTGCCAAGACAGCAAAACTGGCCCAGTTGAGAATCATTGTTTTAGGTAATTATAATTCTAGAATTCATTGCCTTTGTTTGCAGCTTCTCTAATGGCTTTACTTACAGAGCAAGCAGAAACCTTGGCACAGAGGTGAAGGAAATATGAGAGATCTGCTTGTTTCACCCTGGAAAGCACAGGTACACTGGGTCTAAAGCCCTATGGTGCTCTCTGTTTTGTCCTGGTTCTTCATAGTCTTCTGGTGCCACCTACCTGAGTCCACTCTAGAATGAAGTGACAAGCCTATTTTTCTCCTCTCTCATAGTTACAGTAGGGCCTATTTAGCCAGCACCAGAAAATGCTGTTGGCATTCTCTCATCCCTCTTTCAGGAGAACGTACATTCTTGTTTTGGCAAGGTGTTTAACAAAATTCTAAGATGTTAAGTTAATGTATTTACATTTAATGACATTATTAGGAATTCTCTACTGTTTAAGCAGTTCTCTCTTCACATTCACTGCTTGTGCTAAATCGGTGTGAATGTTAAGAGGCAGTCAATACTATGTACGATGCTCCTTAGTAACCACTGGCAAACCATTACTTTACAAAAACACATGAAAAATGACTTTTTCTCCCATTTAGCTCAAAACTACAGAACTTTCTTCCCTGTGTATATTTTTAAATGAAACAATTCATCTGCTTATTAAAACTTGAGGACAATTCACTTGAAGACATACTGTAAATTGAAAGCAGTGTTCGCCATTTCATCTGTTTTAATGTGCACGTGCTCTGAAGAAAACTAGCAATTTCTCAATGAAACATTTAATTTGGGATAAATACCACTGGTCTTGATAGTAGTCACTGGTCCTGATACTCTTCACTCTGTGAAGGCTTAGTTCTGAGGCTATTCACCCAAATCCTCTTGACTGATTACTCTAATGTAATTTCAGGAAAATGGAATGTCAGCTTATAATTATGGTAGCTATTTATAAAACTTTAAATCTGAAGAGTTACTACTTAGGCACATATATTATTAGAGAATAGTGATTTATATGGTTTTAGAATATACCACAGCTTTTCCAAAAAAGTGAAAAAGAAACTGATAACAGCTTATGATTCATTAATAGTACTAGACTCTCGAATATAGCCTAATAAAAAGTATTACCATACACTAAGACAATATAGAGTAAATAATTCCTAAAGCATAGTTTGCCAAAGTTTGGTTTCTCAAAAATGTAATATAAAATCTTATTTTTAAGTTTTGCTTTTTAAATAGGGAAAAGTTATTGAGGAGCATTTTAAGGTTAAATATCCTCAGATACATTGATTTCTGCCAAATTTTTATTGCAGCTCGAGCTCTACATTTTCTGAAGTCACTAAATTTCTCATTACAACATGATAGAGGGATCAGTTTCAAATTTGATCCTAAGCAGCAACTTGTTTGAGTGCAATCAAAAAATCAAATATTTCACCCAGGACTTGGAAAAAGCAGTGGATCACCAGAAAGTAGAGTAAAAAGCTGCAAGCAGAAACAGTAAGAAGATGACAGGCTTGTAACAAGGGCTTATTGACACATACTGTGCTACTAAATTCATTTTAGGCAAAAAAAGAAAAAATTGTTCACTTTGAGGTAATACATGTACTTTTGAGAGTAACAAAGTTGCCATGGAAATACATTTTTCCAAAAATTTTTTGATTTTCTGAAATAATTGACTATTTCACTGATAAACTAAGAGTATCACTTGTTTTAATTTTTGTTGCGTTTCAAGCCTTATGTCCTGTTACATTAACTTGTTTGAGAGCAAAGTACCAAAAATTAATGGAAGGTCCCTGGTAAGTTTGTCCTATGCTAACCTTCACTATTTTTGAATTTGTGGATTTATAACAAAATTACAAATGTGTTTATTACTAAGGCAATGTAAAATTTAGTTTTTTTTCTTAAGTTTGTTGAAAGAACTGAATAAATATTGGTACTCTTCCAGTCAGGTATTATAAACAATACTTTTATACATTCACATATAGTTTGGGCACTTGTTCCCTTCAAACATTAGTATTTTTTAATGTAGTACTTGCATTTGTTAATGTTTGAGACTGACAACCTCAGAATCCTCACCATTTGCTCTTTAGCCTCCCTTCCTGGGTATGTAAATGATATATCAGTGAATCTGCAAATAAATATAGTTCATGTAACTGAGATTTCTTTGGATATAAATGTTGTAAAACAACGGTATTTAGTAGACTATCTTCTTAGCCATAAGAGCATTATACTAGCTAACATCTTGTTGAAGAAACTGTATTAAAATTCATTTAAGAAAGTGTTTTAGATTTGGTAGTATGGATGAAACCAAAGAATTGGCATGTCCTCTCTTAATGTCGAATCGATGAATCAGTGGCACGGATGAGGACACACACACACATATACTGTGAGATATAAGGAAAATAAAACTGCATTAATACTTGAGACTTCAGTCTTGATCCATAAATTCTCCAAAATTACATGTTCTTTTTTATCTTTAAGAGCCTTCAGAGGACAAGTTTGAGAAGCACCAATTTAAATACACTAGGTAGTAAGTGCTCTTTTGAGTCATTAGACCACAGGTTTTGATGAGCAGGTTTGGACTGGAATTGAGACAGACATTCTAAAATTAAGGCCATGAAGGATAACATGAAAATATCACCCTGCCATTTGCCACTATTAATAAAACGCAACTTCACAGCTAAAATGACACTGATAGATTCTCTTCCCATCAAAAGTAGTTTTGAACATCACATGGCACCTTTCAGGTAAGTCGACAGAAATTTTATTTTTCTTTTATGGCAAGGGAATCAGAAGCAGTGATTTGATTTTCCTGCAAAATAGTACTAAGCAAAGAACTACTCATATTCTAACCTTTCTTTTTTGCTCTTAAGCCAGAATCACGTTATTTACAAAGAGTCACCCCAGTATAAAATGGTCACATCTGACTGCAGAGTAATTTCCTTTGAATAAATTTTCCAAAAACTTAAATCCTAAAGTGTATAGTTTTTATCAAAATAAAAACTTCACATCAAAATAGAAACTTTGGTAATGGAGTATCTTTTCATTTTCTATTATTAGTGACATTGTTAGCATGGTTTCATGACCAAAGGTAAAACAACAATGAAAATAACTAGGCACAATCATTTCATTATGTGACTTTCAGAAGATGGTGAGTTTGTGAAAAATTAAGGCCAACAACATAAGCCACATTATTATTAGGTAGAAGAATTCACAAAAAGAGGTAGAATTCTTACTTCTCTTTAATCACTGAATTTCAGTTTTTACAAATAATCTTAGAACAATTCAGGTAGGTTTTGGGGGAAACAGTTCTTACTTCTGCATGAAGAACTATTACATGCTCCATTTTTCTGTAAATAACTCTATTGGCTGGATAAACAAACACTGTCACAGAAACAAACAAACAAAATTAAAGCCATAGATCACTGCATTTACATTTACAAAAAGCCATAAACAAACATGCATTTCTCTTTTACTAAGAGGACTTAAATAGATGTTTGAACATTAAGGCAGTGATGATTCCAAAACATAATAAAATTCTAAGTTAAGGCTTTATGTTTGTTTTGAAACTCATTATTCATAGGCAACTGTGACCAAAGCAAAATTTATCTACCAGGTTGGGTTCAATTGCTCAGGATACACTATTTATCCATTACCAACAATTCTTCCATGAAATAGGAATTAGCAATACCATCAATTACATGAATTATTAGTCCCCTCCTTAGGTTTTGAGGAGTTAGCCTTCAGCAGCACAAGCATGTGCCACTGAAAAGAGCATTTTTTTGGTAAACTTAGACAACCTACAGGCTGCACTGATTTTAACTTGCATTAAAGTAGGCCAATGATCAAGAATTTAGGATCTCCTAAACATAGAAAACCCCAAAAGCATCTTGAACCAAGCTCCCATCTCAAAAACACAGATGTTCTTCTTAATTATTGAAGCAGTTGCCTTTCACTATATATATATATTTTTTTACAGACTGGTTGGTATTACCCCCTCTAAACAAATAAAGCAACAAAATGCAGAAGATGGACCTATTCTAAAATTGCTATCCTCAAGGCACAAATAATATTCTTAGACTAATGTCTTCCCTTTTCAAGGAAAAGATAAAAGGTATATAAAAAGATTTGCTTTAAAATAATTGATTGCACTCTTCCCTTTCAAGCTTATGCACTGAAATTTAGGGTGACGAATGTCCTTTTTTTCTTTCCATTATTATTTTTATTAACATTTATAGTGACAAAACTCAGGTCCAGCTGTGGGTACACTTTGACGAACAGCTCTGGAGCACCACCCTGGCCTACTGTAGAGAGTGAGAGGGGATGTTTGTAGGGTATACTCCAGTATGAGCTAACAGGCATGATTCCACAACCCAGTGTGTCCACAGTGGGCATGACTGTTATTTAATCCAGAAGGACCAGTATTTACACTAAGTGCTTGCTGCTACTATTTAAGCAGTAATTTTCCGGTAATACATGCTTTGTGAGGAAAGTACTATATACTTACATTGGTGTCAATAACAGTTCATGTAGAGAAGGTATGGGAATGAGTACATGAAAACTATCTGAAAAGCTAAAGGCAGATGTAGTTTTCCTGTGTGCCTTCAAGTAAGAAAAGATATTAAAGGAGATAAAGCTGTAGGCATCATGAGTCTCAAACCATCTAAGCACTGGTGTTTAAATCTGATGGCACAGCATCAGATTTCTTTAGGTGTTACTATCAGGAAACAGGAATTTCTAACAAGTACTGTCATACATATTTCAGGTGCAATTTATCTAAGTCACGCTTCAAATAAAATATTTTGAAGATTTCAAAAGTTTTTACCCTAGTACCTGTTAAGCCTGGCTTCAACTAAATGGCTAGATGGGTTTTAAAGGTGGGAAATTCCTTTTCTTTACTGATGGAAAGACTAGCTGTAAAAGGGCAAATGTAGACAACACAATACAATCCTTTTATATCAACATCTTACACTTTATGATACACTCACATTTATACACAAATTTCATGTTTACAAGTACAAAAGGCAAAGAACCTCAAAGAATCGAAGCAACGGAATATCAACTACATTCAAGAGAGTTAATACTGTTATCTCCATTCTCCATTTTTTACATCCAGGAGGAAATGGTAAACGCCGTCCCACATGTGGACACCCCTTCTAGAAGTTGGAAACTGTGTGTAGTTCTGCACACGTCTGGGTTTCTACAGAGCTGAACTGAGATTCCATCGTGTTCCAGGCCAAATCGGCCAGAAGAAAGTCATCCATTGCTGTTTGTGTTTCATTGCTGGTGAAGAATAAGCTCCCCAGGGTTTCAAAGCCAGAATTCATGGTTTGTGTTTCTGTACTGTTCAACTGAACCTTGCTTTCTAGAACAGGCATGTTTTTAGCAACGGAGATTCCTTCGGTTTGGGTCTCTGTGTCAGATGAATCAGTACTCATGGAAAAGCTGGAGTGTTTCAGAATACTTCCCAGAGGCAGATGAGGGCTACTGTCTAAAAAAAAGTTTAAGTCTGTCTGTGTCTGTGTGTCGAACATTTCAAGGCCTAAGAAATTAGAATTTCCCCTACAACTGTAGGACTGGACAGAGGTGTCTCCGAGTAAGAAGTCAGTTTGGGTCTCTATGTCTAGTGATTCTAAGACTGGCTCAGTAGTCATGGTGCTAAGCTCACTCTCCTCAGTTTGAGTCTGGATATTTGAGGCCGAAAAAAACTCTTCAATATCAAAATCAATTGCAGGATTCTGGGTTGGGCCAGATGCAAGCTGGGTGTCAGGTCCAGTAGTCGTGTCAGACAGAAGACTACGATTGTCCAATGTCTGACCAGGCATATTACTTGACAGGATGTTTTCTAAATCACTTAATAAATCTATAGTTTGGGTCTGGTTATCTGTCATGTTCTGTGAAGGAAGTATACTGTTCTGTGCACAGAAGTTTATAATTGGTGCAGATTTCTCAATATCTTGATTTAAAGTCTTAGGATGTTCCTGAGGTAACAAGCCATGCGTTACAGTCTCTGCTACTAAGCTGTTGCTTATAATATTGTCTGTAGAAACATCGTATGACGAATGGACACTGTCAAAAATGTCTCCACACATTACAGCTTGGTTCATCTGTATTCGGTCATCAGTCGGATTTTGTATTCCACTGGTTTGAGTTTCTCTGGAGATCCCACCTGACTGGAAACATGCATCTAAAAACACATCAGTCTGAGCAGCTATAGATGAAGTTACCTTACAACTGGGCAAAAATGTTTGAGTATGTACACTAATGGGAAGAGAAACTTGAGAACCAAATGTCAAATCAGTTTGAGAACAAGATGATACAGAGGAATCAGGGCTCACCCATTGTGCAGAAGGTATAAAGTGTTGCATGGCATAAGACAGATCTGTCTGAACATTGATTGAAGAAATGCTGTTCTTTTGACATGTGTTTCCTAGTTCTTGTAGAGGATTAGTCAGATTTTTACCCAAGTTCACTTGAACACCTGTACTAATTGGCTCAACAGCAACAGGATTTCCAATTTTTGAAAGAGGGAGGCTCTCCTTAAGAGAGCAGGCCTCTGAATCAAGGCCGAGGATCAGCGTTCCTATGGACAAGGGCAGTAAGTGCACAGCACCTGGGGCAGAGCCCTGATGATCGACACCTAATACCATGGGCTGGGCTGAGGAGTCAGCTGTAGGCACAAAGACAGGCATGGGAGAAAACTGCATGACAGGTAGTTTAACCAAAGCTACTTTAGGCTTTGGTAAAAGCAACTTCTGAGGATATTTTGGAGCTGATGATGTAAGAGTTTGCTTTCTGGCATTAGAGCCATAAGAATCTTCAAAGGAAGTGACTAACTTTGTTTCTGAAGTTTCTAATTCTTGAGTGTCTGGTCTTGGGGTTGGTTGGTTGCTCAATGAGTCAATGGTCTTACTGGATAACTTCTGGTTGTGCAGGCAGTTTTCCATTTTCCTTTTCTTACTAGGTGGATCCCTGAGAACAACGACAATGAACAGAGAAAGTAGTCAGATTCAACACAGTGAAGAGAAACCCCTTCTTTTGCAACCCTTTGAAGAAATGGGCCTACTATAGAGTAGGTAGAAGTTCAGGAACACAAACAAGGAAGGTGGAAGCATACCTATTTATTGGTGGGGGTAGGTTAAATTCTAAGTATGAGAATTCAACTTAGATCTGTAAGTATAAGGAAGCTAACAGATTTGATCATTTCTAAAGTAGGAAACTAGTACCCCAAATATAAATTTGACCTTTAAAATGAAGTACAGTTTTATGATAAGGGACCCTCAAAAGGAGCTGGTAGAAAGAATAAGGAAGAACTGGTTCAAGCAGACACGGATCCTGTACTAGTACTGTTGCCATTTCCAAAAGTTCTCTTCTTCCATGTCACATTTCTCCATTATTCTTCCTTTCTTCCTAAACTAACAACTTTCCAGGAAGTTTCATCTGAATCTCTTCCCACTATTTCTTCCTCTTTACCTATGTTCTGCAGGGATCTCATGGCCAGTTCGGTAGATATGGGACTGTAATGCAGTTCTACTGGCATAGGGACAGCCACATGTGCACTGGAAGGTCTTGCCACAGTCCTCTTCATGTCTTTTCAAGTCCCATTCAGTGCCATATGAATTGCTGCACTTACTACATTTATGCTTCTTTTCAGCATGCATTTTCATAAAGTGCTAGGAAGAAGACAAAGGGACCAGAATGAAAAACTGCAACTGCTCAGACATTTCAAAAACCATCAATATATCCAGATTAACAATGATCTGACATGCTAAAACACAAAAGAATGTAAAAGCAGGCCAACAGTAGTCATATACCTCTTCTGTAACTTTGGCTTTGTGAAGTGAGGTGACTATTTTGGAAACAATCCATGGTACCCAGCATTTAGCTTCTGATCTACAAATAAGTGCTGCAGGCAGAAAAAAAGTCTTTGCAAAGCATTGCACAAGACCCCTTCTGACAAACCCTCAGAGAAGTATTTCAGCTTCAAATCTCTTCCAGTCCTGGATATCTCTTTTCCCTGTTGTTGGGCCTTTCCCTCCTTTTGAGATAGCCACTTCAAAAACTCTTTTCCCAAATTGTGTAGTTTCTTACTTCCTTGGGAGTAAGAAAGACACATTTCCTCTGTGTCTTTGCTTGTCTGACCTTGGTGGCATACAGATTCACACAGGAGATCTGGATGTATACATTTTCTCATTCTTTAAATTGGTCTTCTCTTTTTCTCCAAATTTACTTCTGGATATCTTCCCCTCCAGAACAAGCCACATCTCCTTCACTTTGTATTACACCGTACTTACTTTTTTTCAATTGGGAGACTCCTGGGTGGCTGCCCTTACAAGAAATTTTCTGCTCAAGTCTCTAGTTATGTTTGGTAAATAATTTGAATGCACATTAAGTTTGTATCATCCGCATTTCATCCTCATTAAATTATACTTAAGGTAAGTAAAATACCTGTTTTACGAGAGAAAATTGAGAAAATGGTCTGTCAGGGCCTCTAGGGCATCCTTCAATTGGACAACAGTAGAATTTCGGTACGGTTTTCAAATCTTTTCTTATTGTAGGATTTACTATGCCATCCTGCAAAAGAAAAATTATTTTATTTATTTTTTAAAAAACTAATAGAATGGGATGAGTGTGAAAATAAGGAATGACTAAAGATGGGAACAAGGGATCTTTTTAGGGAGATAAAAATGTTCTAAACTAGATTGTGATGACAGTTACACAACTATGTAAATCTACTAAAAATAACTGAATAAATAACTTAAAATGGGTAAATTTTATGGTGTGTAAAGTATAGCTCAAACTATGTTGTTTAAAAATCTTTTATCCATTCCTTTAAAACTCTTCATTTTAAACTTAAAATCTCTGTCCTTTGTGGATGAAAAAGGGTTCTATAATAACCTAACTGAAAGTAACCTCACAGGGTGATCAGATCATAAATTCTTAACTGGGAAGATCATGGTAGTCACACCTGAGGTCTATAACTTCTCTAGTAAAAGGTGATTTGCCTTGGACAATCTCTGTCTGTTTTTGTGCATCTAGGTTAACACAGATCCTTCATAAGCATAATCACTCTCAAGAAAGTATATAATCTTATTAACTAGTATGTAATCTAATCATAAAGATTTCCCAGCTTTGCTTTCTCCCACATTCACATAATCTTCCTTATGTTCCTTCCTTAATTCCAAATGTATGAAAGAAACTGCAAACTGTCATTCTGGGAAGCATTTTTCTCAGTCTGTCGTGAGTTTGCTACCAGGCTGCCTTCTGTTGGGCTCAAATAAACTCCAATAAGCTCATAAAATTTTTCTATAAGTTTGGATGCTCTTACATTAACACTTTAAGGCCAGCTTCTCTGTTTGTGATACATTCACAGTTTCTCAGGCTCAAGATTTCTTTATCATCTTTAAGTCTTCCCTTTTATCCTACCTGTGTCTTGGTGTAAACTCCTGAAAAAAATTTCTTTTGACTATAATCTAGGCCTTTCTAATAAATAGCACTGTGATTTTCCCTGATCATCACACTGCCCCTTTAAGTAGCTAAAGCCAGTTGACACAACTTTTATATATCAGCTTGAATACAGGCACCATGCTGTTTGAAATCTAATGATTATAATAGCCAGTACTAACATAGCTTTTACTACTGTGCCAGGCCTTGTTCTAAGCAATTTATATATAATAATCCTTTGTTATTAAGAATGTGATTGACTCTTTTGGCTGTGAGTTTTAAAATAATTGATGAGTTAATTTAGCTTGAAGTGCTCAATCTTGTTGCCCTTGATGACATACTTTGTTGATATACTCAGGTGTGAGACTCCTGATGACCACCAGTAGAATTCTCATCAGGACCCTTCCAGCTGGCCCTAAAGAAAGGTGTGGGGTGATAGACCTCTCTATAGGTCACTGGAAACGACAGGATGTGCACTCAGCCCTTAGCTGCTGCTGAGGCACCTAGATGTTCTTTAGTGTTCTGATGAGAACGAATTCATTACATTTGAAACATGCCCACCTATCTTCTTTTCCAACAGTGTGTATCTAAAGAAGTGAGAACTTAATAACTATGCGGCTAAGACTCCTTTCTTTCGTTTTTCCAATGGATCTCAAGAGGAACATGTTGATCTTGTTGAGTCTGTGTCCACTCATTCAGAGGAGAGAAGTCATTCTTGTTTTAAACAACATAATTTATCTTTCAATATCAAATTCAATCAGTTATTGCTTCATGCCTTTCACACTGGTCTATTCATTTATAATCCTACCATACTATACAGTCTAGATTTCATATTCATTTTATTTAAGTGGTCTCAAAAATAATTTTTCTTCCTCTTCTAATGTTATAACAAATTTGACATGCCCCAAATTATTTGTGTATATCACTTAATGCTTAAAAAAAAGGTATGTAAAATAAAATCCCAACTCCTTATGCCTCCAACCTACCATTATATATTTTTCTGTTCCCTCTTCATATACTACTCTACTCAGCCTAACATTCTTCCTACTTCCAATTCCACCTTCTATAGCCATTCTTGAATGACTGCCCTTCTTTGAGAGCCCAGTCTGTCTATATCCTCCTGTCTCCCATCAGGCAAAATGCAATGGTGGAAAGAACAAAGTGGCTGTAAGCCATTTCTACCACTGATTAGATGTGTAGCCTAGGATAGGGTCTTTAAACTCTCTGAGCCAGTTTATTCATTTCCAAAACAGAACAGTTAATTCTCAAGGTTATCTTGTATTAGATTAGCATAGAGCCTAGCCCAGATCACATTCTCAATAAAAAAACATTCCCTTGTTCATAGTTCATCACTCAGATCCGAAGATCTAATCCTTGTCTGAATTCCAAGATAGTACCTAATTTAAGCTATCTTATCTACTATCACTTTCTTCTAGAGTTTCAGTCTCAACTAAATTCCTTAGGTGCAGAAACTATTTGATGTATCTTTTGGTATTATCCTCATGCTTAAAGAAGGAAGCAATCACACACTAAATACAGAGAATTTTTAGAAAGGCATCTAGTTTAGGGCAGAGTTTCTCAACCCTGGTGGCCTGTGAAAAGCCAATCACTTGAGGCACTTAAAGAAAAATATCTATGCCTGGCCCCAACCTCAAGTATTCTAATTAGTTTTAGATGGGGATAAGGAATCTATATTTGGTCTTAGAATCTCTCCAGATGATCCCAATATGCAGCCTTAGCTTAAAAACCACTGGTATAGTGGTTAAACCCATTGATTCTAGAATATGGATTGCCATAGTGAATTCTCTACTTTGCCACTTTTCCATGACTTTGAAAAAATTAACTGTCTTGGTGTCTTTACTTGTAAGGTAGGCATAATAGCAGGACCTACTTCAGGTCCTTGTGAAGATTTAATTAACATTGTACAGGGCTTTGAACAGTGCTAAATACATAATCAGTTATTTGCTGTGGAGATTTTTGTTTCTTTTGCTTTTTGCCAACCAACTAAATGCCAATAAGCAAATCTAAGCTAGTTTTACATTAAAAACTGTCCTTGTACAAGCCTATTGAAATGTCCTTTGTTAAAACATTGGCATCTGCTAGCTTTAATGACCACTGATACTGTCTCTTATCACCAAACTCATCCCATTCATCAGTTCACCTAGGGTTTTTCTAATGAACTAATTTAAATTTACTTATATAGTTTTCCACTTAGTGTTATCAGTGAGCGAAAATGAAATGTGAGAAGACTATTAAAGAAAACTCTAAAATCCTTCATTCACTTGACCATTATCAAATTCCTCTTAGTTATACCTCAGGGAGATGACCCTCTTCTATGTTCCAAGCTGTCAGCTGTTCCATAAACTCTTCCTACAGGGAAAATTCATCCTCACTTCTAGTACAGCTTCAATTCTGCTTAGCAATTCTTTTATTATCCTTTTTCAAACTCCCTATCAAGTTCTTGTACACCTATTCACTTCGCTTTTTAAAATATTACTAAACTTTATTTTTTAGAGAAGTTTTAGGGTCACAAAAAAATTAAGCGGAGAGTTCTTATATACCCCCTGCACCCAAGCATGTACAGTGTGTTCCATACTAACATCTCCCATCGTACCTTTGTTATAATTGATGAACCTTTATTGACATCATTATCACATAAAGACCATAGTTTATATTGAGTTCATTCTCAGTGTTGTACATTTCACGGGTTTTGACAAATGAATAAATACAGGTATCCATCGTTATAGTGTCATAGAGTATTTTCACTGCCCTAAAAATCCTGTGTTTTGCCGATTTATAACACTTTTCCCCTCAAATCCTGGTAACCACTAATCTTTATACTGTATCCAGAGTTTTGCCTTTCCCCAAATGTCATACAGTTGGAATCATACAGTATATATATACTTTAGAGATTGTCTTTCATTTGGTAATAAGCATCTAACCTTCCTCCACCTCTTTTCATGGCTTGATAGCTCATTTCTTTCCAGCACTGAATAACATTCAATTGTCAGGAGGTACTACAGTTTATCCACTAACCTCCTGAAAGACATCTTGGTTGCTTCCAAGTTTGGACAGTTATTCACTTCTGTTTTTAAATGTCTTCTACCATCTCCATGCCTTTCTTTTCTCACTGCTAGCATCATTATTCAAGTTCTCCTGACTCTCTGTTTGAACTTTGTCATATACCTCTTAATTAATTTCTATACCTTCAATCTCTTTTATTCACACTTTGCTAGACTTGTCTTTCTAACGTATAGATCTGATTACATCATTATATCACTCAAACATTTTCAACAGCACTCCAATACTACTTATGTCCGAATTTCTTTAGCCTGGGACATTCAAAGTCCTTTACTATGTAACTTCAAACTACCTTGGATCTTTTCTGTTATTCATTTCTCTGTTGGAGCTAATGGAACTACTTAAAATTTCTCAAACCTTTTTAAGGAAAGGAATATGTTTGTATTTAACGTTACATTTGGGAATGTTTCGAACAGGGTAATGTTCAATAAAACTTGTGGCATTATATTGAATATGTTCAAGTGGTCAATTAAGCCAAACTGTATCACATATCAGGATGGGACACTGAAGACAGTCACATTGGACATCAACAATCTCTTTGTTGCCGTTGTTACAGGCATGTGGCCAATAAACTGACACTGTTCCTTCTCTGGCTTTCTGAGGGTCAGCTCCTCAGCATTCACCATCACCACACCTCTCTACCAAGTTTCTGGGCCTTCTTTTCATTTTTCGTTCTGAGACACTAAGCTCAAAGGGTAGGTTGGCTGAGATAAGAATAGGGGAGATAAGAAATGATGATGGCACAATAGAACATAAATTGCAGTGAGAAAGTGATGTTTTTATTTTGAAGTTCTATATACAGTTAAGAACAAAATTTACCAGAAAAAATTTATCTTTTTATGCATAACTGAAAAAAAAGTACACAAAAAGAGCTTCATGTTTTGTGTACTTTTTGGGGGGTACCCGTTATGAAACATTTTAAGTAAAAGGATTTGAAAAAGAACCCAGGAGAGGAAACAATAATAAAAAAACAAACATGATGGAAAAAAGTAAACATACTGAAGAGAAAAGCAAGAGGAAGGACACAAATGAAGATGATAGGGTAAAGGATTCTAAGAATTCCTGCAAAAATTAGGAATAAAGGCAGTATAGCTACTCTAGTACCAGAAGGCCTTCACAGAAAGCAATTAAGAGAACTAGTTTGCTTTGTTGTTTTCTTACTGTAAATTTAAAATTACAAGTCTTTGTACAATATAGTCTATACAGCAACTTGAAACTGTTTGTTTCTTTTGCTTTTAAAAAAACCTTCCTGGCAAATCATTAAAAGCAAACTCTTGGACTGAACACAATACAAAATCCTCTAAGCCATGTTTTAAAATATAAACGTTGCTGAGTAAGAAGTTCTTTAAGGGCTCTGCCATCCCTTTCACTGTTTTCAAAAACAAGGAATATAACAATCTCTAACAATCAAGAAATGCCTATTTATTTTTACTCTTCCTTTTCCCGAATCACTAGCTTTCATTTCTCTGTAGATCCCCCTATATGCAAGGCCGAACTAGGTAGGATATTTCCAGATTTCCTTACAGGATATGGAATATAGACAAATATCTTAAGAACTCACACAAAACCGAGAGGCAGCATGTACCCTATACCCTACAATTCCACTCGTATTCATCATCTTTCAGAAGGGTGTTATTCATTTACATTAAGAAGGGAATAATTGGTTGGAGACAAGATATCCTGTGAAGAAAAATTAGAATACAATAGAAGCATACAGCAACTAATAGGGAAGGAAATAAAGGATTATCATAATCTAGAAAAAATAACAACTAGGAAAGGAACTAGAATTATGCAAGTAGCTGTAACCAACAGAAGAAAAGGAAAATGTCCACTGAATATTACACAAATGTATTAAGCAGATATACTCAGACTAGCTTCAGAGCCGAAAGTAGGCGCACACTTGACAGGTGGTAGTTTTTGGCCCAGACTGCTTTCAAAACTATAGGTAGTTCCCGGTCAGTTCTTGTCTCCAGATCTTCTCCTTCCAATACTTTGAGAACATCAAGTATCAAGAGCAATGTCTGAATTCAAGAGCCTTCTATCTGGGATCCAGACTAAGATTTGCCACATTGGGCCACCACTACTTAGATATGGCTATTCTGTCACATAGGCCGCCTTTGTTCAAGAAAATGAATGCCCTTTCCACCAAGACAGCAGATGCCCAGGAGCTGCTGGGCACTATGGTTATAAAGGCAGAATAAAGCAAGAAAGTGAGCCTATTGGAGAAGAAAAAAATAACAATGGATCTGGGTGAAGTTAATTTCTGCTAAAATAGTTCTCTGTAGTGACCCGGGAAGAAAACTTGGAAGAGTCCATTTTCTCATTGTTCAATATTTTCAGTTCAGAAAGGAATCTTACGTACACTGTGCTGTCTTCAGACAAGTCTAAAAAATGAATCTGACTAGAACTGGAAGAATGACTTCACACAGGTTTTAAGCAAAGGAGGATTACTGATACTCTGAAATGCTGAAAAGTCCAAGTCAAGATTTGACTGTCATAGTTTGTATTTGCCTCATATATCTATTCCTCTTTCTAAGACCTATTAATTTTATGTATTGGTATTTTCAGAATTCCTGAACTTTACAAATTTTAAAAGCATAATTAGAGATAAACCTATTGTATATGTATATTAAACTAATCTTTAAGAATAAATGCATCTTTATGCTTAACAGTCTTAAGAGATACAAAGCTCCAGACAGCAATGCCAGAGAAAAGAACAATATAAAATGTTAAGTGCTTGATAGAGTGATGTTTAGGCCAATACAAGGAGGGTCCTGGTAGGACTAGCAGATTCATTTGTGCTCAGAGATATAATGCTGCCTCAGCTGTCTACCAGTGAGGGGATGATACTAAAGGTGGGTGATGGCTATTGCGAATGAGCTGAAAACCAAGGAATTAGGCTGTAGGATTTCAACAAATATATAGCCACCCACTCAAGTTAAAATATGGTTTAAAAAGGAAAAATTTAGTTCAAATTTAGTATGAAAGAGAAGACTGGAGACTGTAGATCATTCTCAGAGTCCTGGAAGAAACCCTAAGTCTTTCTAAGAAAAACTGCAGCCCCACATGCAGGGTCTTCCTCAGCATACCACACCTCCACATTCAGTCACTGTTTGGGGTCCCTAATCATGAGAATGTTGTTGCTTCTCTGTTATTTGGTGCTAAAAAGGGATTACTCTTCATGGGCAACCTACAGGAGACCACAACCTCAAACTTTCTGCTGTTAAATTCTTATCAGAAACCTGATTCTAAGGACTTTTCCAAGGAGGATTTACCTGAGCATAGACAGAACATGCAATATACTAGGTAATTTAAACTTACTCTTGAATCACTTCGGACCATCAAAAGCTACATATTCACAAAACTGCTTTCAGTGATTTAGGGTTTCAAATATGTCACTGTCGACAAAGAAAGACTCTAAGTGGTGGAAGGCAATGTTGTACTGTAATGATTGAGAAATTATCATTTGATAGGTCTGGGCGGGGCCGAACATCTGAATTTTTAATAAGCTTTCCACCGATGTGGACTAAAGGCTGAAAATCACCGTCCTATTTTACATGAGGTGGAAGGGATGTTCAGACAACTGTCGTGTTGTTATACTTGCTCCCTCTTAAAGAGCCACAGGGGAAATTTTCCATTAGGTCTCATTTTGAGCAAAACTGATTTTATCGACACTGTGAAACTTGGAACTGAGGGTGCTTAGCAAGATCTGCAGCTTTTTTAACAACGCGGCATGACTTAAACGCCGGAAGGAGGTATTGTGGGCGTGGTAGAAAGAACACCTGCTTAAGAAGCAGAGATCGGGTTTAAATCCCAGCACTACCCAGCCACGTTGCGTAATGTTTCTCAACAACAGAATGAGCACGATATCTGCACCTCACGAAGTTGGTGTGAGAACTAATGAGATGAATGTGTAAAATGCCCGCGCCGCGAACTAAGGGGCCAGCGGTCCCCGCTTGCCATGGCTTGACAGCCGAGTGGCATGACACAGTGTTTTCCTATTATTAAGCGTTCCTGTTTCCTAGCTCCCACCTTCCCCGGATGGGACTCCCTCATTGGTTTGGCCCATTTTATGTATTTGTAAGCCCCTTTCGATGCTGGCTGGCGGAAGCTGGATCCACACAGCGCATTCCGGATCCTGGAGCGCGCCGCCCTGGGAGCCGGACCCGCGCCCTCGCCCGGAGCAAGGCGCTTTGTCGGCGCCAGGCCTGGGGAGGCGCCGTCCGGTGGCGGGCTCACCTGGAGGCGGTGGCTCTTGACCAGGTGCATGTTGAGCGCGGGGCTGTTGGGCAGAATCTTGCCGCAGCCGCTCACAGTGCACAGGATGTTGGTCCGCACGGCCCGGGACAACTCGCTCACCGACGGCTGTATCAGCTCCCAGGCCGGTGGCGCGGGCGGCGCGGGATCCGCAGGTTGCTGCTTTGCCGCCGCGTGCCGCAGCCGGCTGCCCCTTAGCCGTCCGGGGGGTCCCCACAAGCCTGAGGCGGCGGCGGCTCCCCTCGCGGCCGCCGGGACAGCTAGGGTGCCCGAGGCCAGAGCCGTGGGCCCCGCCGCCGCCGCCTCAGAGGCCGCCATGGCTCCCGCACAGCAGCCGGGCCGAGATCCCAGGCCCCGCCTCCCGTCGCTGCCACTTCCGGCAGAGGGCGGGGCCGCCGGGCATTAGCATCCGGCAGAGCCGTGACTCCCCCTGCTGGCGGTGAAGGACGTGTCTGCAGGAGCCCTCGCTAGGTGAGGAAGGTAGATTGCAAGACTTTACAGGTATTCCTATGAACAGGTAGATGGTACTGGTTCCGCTGATACGTTCTTTGCCTTCTAGAAGCTTGACCTCGAGCAATAATTGGATAGAAGAGAAAGTAATGCGTTACGAACTTAAAGATCCTTAATTACAAGTGCCAGACACTGGAGAATGCACTTTTCATTGAGTATCTCATTTTGTCCTCAACACAGCCATAGCGGGTAGGTACTACTTTTCCTCCATTTTGCAGAGAAGTAACTAACTAGCCCTAGGTTATATGCAAATGAAAGGATTGTTATAATTGACAATAATTTTGGGGAGCCTGGATTTACTTGCCTTTATTTTAACTGATGAAATTCTATTACTATTTGGGAGACAGTGGTAGCTCAGAGCAGGGTTCTAAAGCTTAAGTACGTAGAGGGATTAGGGAGGTCTTGTAAATGAACATAGTAGGCCAGGTGTAGACAAAAGGGAGGGTTGAGGGCTGCAGTGAAATGAGAAATACATCCTTTGTTTAAAGGGGGCAGCTGCTACTCATCTTTTGTATCTCTAGATTTAGTTTTCAAGATTTTTATATGAAAACTTCCAACTTTTTATATTAGCAGCTGTATTAGTTTTCTATTGCCACAGTAACAAATTACCGCAAACTAGTGGCTTCAAACAACACAGATTTGTTAGTGTCAAATGAACTCAGAGTCTGGAGTAGTTTTGGCTAGAAATAAATGATATTTATTTAAGGATCTTGGAGTTTGCAAATTTAGAATACAGCTAGGTAAAAACCCAGAAGTGTTCCAAAGAAGAAAAGTTAAAAGTTTTTATAGTAAAAATTACATTCTTGAGAATTTTCAGTCCTGCATTCTTACTCCTGGGATTGGTCCAGGGTCATTATTAATCAGATGTCAGGCAGTATGGATGATGGATGTCAGGTGGATGTATACCTGTCCTTTAGAGAGTAATCAGGTGGTCTGGATACCTGAGTCCTTCAGGGATAATCAGAGGGTTATCTAGAGGTTCAGCTGTAAATCTAGGAATTGACACAGGTCTGGAAAGTTAAAAAAAGTTTAAGTTCCCATGCTAGTTAAGAACAAAAACAGTCTTTCCTCATGCCTCAACCTTAATAATTTTAGCTTGGTTAAAATGACTCTATTTTATATATTTCCTGTCTTCACTCTTTCCTCATTCTTTTACAGTTCTGGAGGTCAGAAGTCTGAAATGAGTCTACTAGGCTAAGATCAAGGTGTCGGCAGGGCTGCATTTCTTCTGGAGGCTCTATGGAAGAATCTGTTTACTTGCCTTTTCCAGCTTCTCAAAGTCAGTAATGGTGAGTTGAGTCTTCTGACATCACTGATTTCTTCAGTAGTCACATCTCCCTGTGCTCTCTTCCTCATCCACTTTTGAGGACCGTCCTAATTACATTGGGTCTATTCAGGAACTCTCCCCATCTGCAAAGTCCCTTTGCTTGTAAGCTAACATATTTACAGATTCCGGGGATTAGGAATGTGCACATCTTTGAGCAGGGAGGTAAGATGCTGCCCACCACAGGAACTAATTCTGATTTAAAAAGTACTGTGAGCCACCCCACTCCCTGCTACATCTATGTGTGGGATAGCATCCATGACTATTGTTTCTTTTGGCAGTCTCTGGAGTCTGACTGCTGTGGTTATTGTGGGTTCAGCCACTTATTAGCCTAAGCTTTGGTATTCACTTAAGTAGAATAAGACTAATAATGCTGCCTGCTTTATAGGATTGTTACGAAAAGAATGCATATAAAATACTTAGCACAGTGCCTGCCACATAGTAAGTGTTCAATAAATGTTAGCGATTATTCAGTTTTGGAGAACTTACATAACATAAAATTAGGTAAATTCTTAATTAGAAAAAATTAGAACATCCCATTGGATTATTCTGAAGCAAGTCCTTTACCTAATTTTACATTAGGCAGTAAATTCCTTTGGCTGTAGCGGTCCTTGGATCTACATTTACTGCTCCATATTCCATTTGAATACTGAATGTGTCTCTGGACCATCAAGCACATTATAGATAAAAACTCCATGTATTCTCATTTTCTAAAGCAGGAGCTTCTGTCTGTGAGGGCCTTGGAGTGCGACCTAAAGTATTTCCACTATAGACGATTGGCATCTTGTTCATGCTCCAGTTGTACATCCCTGCCAAGTACCAGGAAGGGTTAAGAGCCCATGAGAACCAACCCAGGAACATGCAGGCCCTCTGTGCAGATCTAGCACAGGCATTCAGGCACCAAGCAGAAGTGCCTGCCACATGTGCGCACACAGGAATAAATGTCTAAACCATGACTGTAATCTACAGGGAAACTAGCATTGTTAAGCCCCTGTAGACTCAGTGCCTCACTCTAAGATAACTAGAGTATTTCTGCCATTGCTAATTAAATCTAAAAACATATTTTTCACATAAGATAACTATAATCTGTAGAAAATACCATTAAATTATAAAATATACTTTAACTCTTTTTTCCTGGTTTTATTTATTAATCTGTACATTAAGCCTCTTTCTGATTTTCATCAAAAGTAACTAATGTACCAGTTTTTAAATACCTTTATTCACTTATTGGTATATCGGTCAGTTTGAATGCCATACGTATGATAAAATAGATTATGAAAAGTATCATATTTACAACAAAACCATTATTTTATATAACTGAATCATTTGATATGCTGCCTCCTGCAATAGTAACTCTACCCTCTGAATGGACAACTTCATGATTCTCCTAGAAAGTTGAGTGAGGTGTAGTTTCTTGGTGCTTTTTCTGTGATCCAAGGCTCCAGGATGGAGGAGAGACAGGAATGAGAAAAAGGATATCCTGTCACATCTTAAAGGCCCATGACTGCTATGCTTTGCAAGATATGGGGGAGAGGGAGCACACAGTGGAAGAGGAAAGAATTATTCCCAACAATTATATTGAACATTTCTAAATTGTCAGTATCAAGGGTTACTTTCTAAAATACAAGTTTTTAGACATAAGTTATCCAGCAAGCCATTAACTGAAATGGATATGCAACACAGTCAAGGAGATGCTATGCTTCCAAAACCACATACATCTTATTTATCTCTAATTTTAAAATAATTCATTCCCTTGCTGGGTATGCAAGTGAGCAATGGAGAAAGTGGTGCATCTGCAATACCTGGAATTAAGAAAAAAAAAAGAAAAAAATGAAAATAATCACAGGGCAAAGATCCAAATGAATTTAAAAATGGGCAAGATCAGAGTGTGGATCATGGGCCCCATTAAGTACAGAAGCAGAATATGCAATATAGGGCAGGATGGGATAGCAGGCTAGCCATGAGAAAGCTCAGAGGTAATTAGTCAGCAAAGAGAGGATTGAATGTAGTATGTTGTTAATTCTTCTGGCTTGTAAAATAAATTGAATACTTACCAGCTGGTGCTAAGGATTTTAACGCTTCCAGAAGATGCGGGCTAGAGAACTTTACTAGGCACCGGAGGGGTTCTTCTCTTTCAGCCAAGATGCCCCTATTTAAGTCACTTTTGAATTTTGTTTCAAGCTGTCAACAAATATATTTATAAATGACTTAAATATATTGGTTGGAATGGCAAAATATAATGAAATTACACATTACGTTTCATTCATTTTTGTCATCAAGGAAGATAGGAATCAATGGGGGTGGGGACCATTTAACTTGCTAATTGCAAATGTAGAGGGCAACTAGTATATCAAATGATAGCACACACCAAATACCAGGCATGCACAGTGCCTGACACATAGACCTTGGATGTCAGTTTCATCCTCAGGTGTTCTTTTTTGCATTTTTAAGGGAAACTTAGATTATTCTCTAATCTGTCATTTCAATATAATAATGTCATGTCTTTTGAATCACTACCACAATTTCTTTTTTACTTCTGATTATGGAAGATTTCAAAAACATACATAAATAAGGAGCACAACTGGTGGCCAGACTTTTTTTCATTTATTACCCTACCTGTCATTCCCTATTGCCCACCCCCACTGGATTATTCTGAAGCAAATCCAGGATACCATAGTGTTCCATCTGTAAATATTTAAGTATGTATCTAAAAGAGACCTAAAAAGGACTCTTTTTCACCCCCATAACATTACCATGCAAAATTAATAATGATTTCTTAATATCATGCTACTTCAGGAGGTGCTTGGCTCTTAGATTTTAATTTCTTTTTTTTTACTTAAAGTGATCCTTCACATTTAGAGGCTGTATGCTAAAGTATATACAGGGTGAGTGATGTCTGCAACTAACTCAAATAGTTCAGAATAAAAAAAGAAAAAGAAAAAGAGCAAATGTAGTAAAATGTTAATAATTGGGGAACTGAAGCAAAGGGGAAATGAATATTCACTGTAATATTCTTGTTAGTTTTCTGAAGGTCTGACATTTTTTCAAAATAGAAAAGGAAGGAAAAAATTAGCAGGTATGAATTCATGTACACCTTGACTTACAGAATAGAGCCATTTTAAGATGCATGTAAAGGGAAGTTTTGTTGATAAAATCTTATGTATTCTCCATCAGGGGTTAGCTAACTTTAGTGTATGGAATCAGCTACAGCAGGGGTCCCCAACCCCCAGGGCTGCAGACAGGTTTCAGTCTGTGGCCTGTCAGGAACCAGGCCGTACAGCAGGAAATGAGCAGCAAGGGAGGAAGCAAAGTTTCATCTGTATTTGCAGCCACTCCCCAGCACTAACATCACTGCCTCAGCTCTACCTCAGATCATCAGGCCTTAGATTCTCATAGGAGCACTGGTCCCTGGTGCTAAAAAGGCTGGGGACTGCTGAGCTAGAGGGCTTCTAAAACCACATGGCTGGGTCCTACCTCCAGAATTTCTGATTCAGTGGGGCCAGAGCAGAGCCAAGAATCTGCATTTCTCAACCCATTCTCAGGTGATGCTGATACTACTGGTCCAGGGGCCACCCTTTGAGAACCACTGTCTCACAGTATGAACTGTTTAAAGGAACTGTGTTAAAACCTGCCATTCAGGAAATTAAACTTGAAAGGTATCAGTCAGCTTTTCCCACGAAAAAATATCAAACCAAAAAGATGTTGGGCCTGAGTGAGCCAATCGATGGCAGATTTAAAGTGTGGCCTGTAGCTGTAGAGAGTATTAAGCAGAAAGATTTTATTGGAAGGTTTAAGGGAAGAAGGGTGTTGTGAATATGAGCATGAATATTAGGTTAGGAGGTCATGATATGAACCTTGAATTCTTCTTATGGTGGCAATGGGCTTGCCCTCCACCTTGGGCTCCCTGGTGGGCAGTGGCACACTTCTGTAATGAGCTATGTTTACAGTTCTGATGAGGCTACTGGTTTTTCTCTCCATGTGATGCAACTAGGCTATATAATGATTTATTTATTCATTCTTATTCAACAAGTATTTATGAGCACCGGCTACACTGAAAGTATTGTTCTAGGTGTAGATGGGCTAGAAAGGTATAGCTTACAATTTTTTTCCCCTCAAAAATACAAATCACAGCCAGTTATACATAACTGAATTAATATGAAAGGTGAAATGAAAAGCAAATTTAGAATTTCCAAAGGTCTTCTTTACTAACAGAGGAACTTACTAAGTATGATAAAGAAGTCTATTTTAACTCATATATTATACAAAATTAAAGTGACAAGTGAACAAGAAATAGTTTCTTAGAACCGGTTTCCACTTAAAGTTTTTGTTCTTATTTAAAAAAAACAACAACACTGAAAACTGTAGTTAGTTTACAGGAACATCCTACCTTGTATTGTGCAAATTCTAGTCTTGGTTGAGCATAGTCTCCAAAAATTTCTCGAGTCACTCTTTGGACTCTGTCTTTTTCTACCCTGTTTTCATGAATGATCCTTGGATCTACTACTGATGAAAGATTTCAAATAAAACAGCTGTTAGGAATATACTTCATCCTTAAAGTATCTTCTTTTCATTCCTAACCTTTCAATTTGCTTGCATAATTTAAAGATGTTTACTTTTTCTTCTCTTGATTGTAATAATTGTAGAAAAGTTGGAAAGTACAGGCTGATAAAAAAAGAAAATAAAAACCACCCATAATTCTACCACACAGAAATAAGCACTATTAACATTTTAATATATCATGTCTAGCCATTTTTTCAGTGAATAAAAAGATTATATTTAAACTGGGATTATAAAGTATGCAAAATTTCCTATTCTGCTTTCTTTACTTAACATGAAATTCACAGCAGTTCCTGTGCTATTGGAAAGTCGTAAAAATGTTTAGTTCATAATAGCTGTAACATTTCATTTTATTGCCAAATCATTGCCAAGAGATAGGAAAATTTTCATTTTTAAAATGTACTTTCAAATTTCAGTTTTTATCTCAGAACACACATACCATTTATATCCAGCCCAAGTCTTTCTTGTAGAGATGCAGTAGAGTTGTGAGTTTCAAAGGTCTAGGAAAGAAAAGAAAAAGTGAATGTTTTCCTAATTTTAACACCTTGAAGTACAGCTAATTGGTTTTCGTGCATAAAAGTATGTCAAATTTTATCTTTATTTTTTTTCCAACAAAAAGATGTTTGTGGCTATATCTAGGCTGAGTTGAGCATTTCTAGAGCACAATATTCTTACTGCTGGGGCCAGCAACATGGCTATTTTATGTGAGGAGCTCTACTTTGTTATAAAAATGGATCTGGAAGTATAGGTGGTGAGTGCAAAAGCTAGAGAAATCAAAAGCACTGTTTGTAATGTGATGTTTCAATTTTATAGCTATGTCTTTATAACTCTAAAATACTCACTGAGATTCTGTTTTGAAAGATAACTTGCCTACTCAAAGTCTGAACCTCTCAAGCCCATTCTCTCACCTTCTCCCACTGAAGCCAGTTTTTTAGATCTGTTCTTATCATTAAAAGAAACAATGCATTTAAATAATTTTAACAAATATGTTGTGGGACTTAATAAACTGATGCTTTCTCCTTTACTTCTAACCCTTTATCACCTGCTTGACTGATGGGACAAAAAATTAATTCTACTTCTCTCTTGCATAACAGAATAATATAATTAGATGTAAAAAACAGTGCTAGGTTATTCTAAAGAAAAATCCTAATTAGAATAGCTCATCTGGAAACTGGGATCTATCACATAGACTCCAATGACTAATGAAGAATATAAAAAAACTAATGAAGAATATAAAGTATAAAAAGATGATAGTGAGGAATTATTTTGTTTCCTTTTATATTAACCTAAAGCTTTATTTACTTCAATAATACCTGATGTGATCTTTTTTTGTTGGAGGTGGACTTTCCCAATTGCGCAGTGGCTTTTAGCTCATGTGTGAAAAAGAAAATGAGGAACTTAACTTTAAAGAGTCACTGATTGGCTTACCTGATTATACTGTTTAAAAACAATAGTCTTAAGAGAGTCCAGATATCGGCTTCTGAGGTCCATTTTCACAATCTGATGGTGTTTGCTAGCAACTGTCAGTGCCTTGGAATGAAAATTAGCAAGATTATTAGGATTACTATGTTTATCTCTGTATTTTCAATTATTTGTCACAGTAAAATGTAGGAGCTGCAATAAGTGAACAGTTTTCACTTAAGAGTGAAAAGAAATTCAGAAAAATGTAATCTCATGACCTGTTACTCATTTTAAAAAAACAACAAAAAATGGCTAATGGCATTAAAATTCTCAAATGCAAAGTATTCTGTACCATTTTTAGAAATGTGATCCTGTTTAGAGTTAGGAATTATAATAAATTAAGTTCAGACTTAGGAAAAAACAATGAATACTCAACTGTTGCCATTTTAGAATACCAGTCATCTAATACTACTATGGTATTGCCACACAAAAATGCAAATATGTATGCCTTAAGACTAATATTGATGAAAAAAGTGCATATTAAGTGCAATTTATAGAAGCTTCCCATTATCTGGGGAAACCAGTTATAAGACTGAAACAGAATTAATATGACATTTACCTGAAACTAGAGAGTAGAGATAAATTTGCCTTAAGACACAGAATGGAAATGAACATTAACTTTTGCTGTGGCAGGGTGGACTCATCTGGCTGTTAAGTGGATGACCGTAATATAAGGAGAAGAAGCGATCCCAAATGAAAAGAAGCAGAGTTAAGTGTTAAAGGGAAGTAGAAGCCAGCCGCAGTAAAAATCTTTCTGTCATTTCAGTGAACAGCCAAGAAATTTAAATGATAAGCAAGTCCAGCTGCTGGGATCTTATAGCTTTTGAATGCACAACCCTGCAGAGCATGTTCCTCTTAGTACTAGAGATGACAGCTGGGAAGGTGGAGCTATTCACCTACAACCAGCGGAAGTGGTAGCTCTGGCAGCAACTGAGGTGTCATTGCAGTTGTATATATTAATAGACAGTGAAAGCAGCAGTAGTCACCAGGCAAATTTGGGGGTGGCTTATTCTGGGGAAAGATGCTGGGAAGTCACAACCATTAAGAGAAGCAGGCTCTGAATAGAAGCTTCTTAATATGTTAAAGCAGTCTTCTGGAGTACAGAATGTGGAGAAAATGGTTACAAATGAAAACCATGTTCACCGATAAGCAAATTATGCAGTCATGAAAAAGTAGTGAGTAATAACATATGTAACCACATGGCAGTGTTATTAAAAAAAGCCAGAAGCTATGAACAATAGTTAATTTGGGTGAATGAGATTGGGAAAAAGTGTCTAAAGTTTTAAAAGACTGTTTATCGTTAGACTTCTGTGTTGGTTGAATTTTCACATTAAATATGCATTACCTCTAGATTAAAAGACAATTTAAAGCTCCTAACCAACACTTATGCCACTTCCTCGTTTGGAGAAGAACAATACTTTCTGCTCCTTATTTTAGGAAATCAAGAATTACATGTTTCATTGTATATACAGTATGTATTGAGCAGCTTAAATCTATATAGACCTCTGAGATGATAATAAATTATTATAGCTATAGTAATTGGTTCCATACCTGACCTAGAAGGGGTATATTGCTCTTCAGCCGAGAGGAAGAAATGAAGGCATATGGAGTCTGGGAATAATACACCACGTAAACAGGTTTGTACTGGTTTGGCTTTTTATACTGTGTTCCCCAGGCAATTCGAATCCATACTGCAGTCTCCTCAGCATCCCTGAAGGTGACCGTCACCTTATTAAAAAAAAAAATTTAAGTTTCCTAATTAAAATCTCATGGCACCAACAACACATGCTTTTTAGGAGTGAAGGATGTCACTGTTTTCTTACACACGGTCTTGTCTTTTCTCCAACTTTTCATTACAGTATTTTGGGAATCTTTGCAAAAATATTTTGTGCTTGTAAAGACACATATATGCCTTGCAGTGTCTTTCAGAAGAAAAAAAAATTTTAAACCTCCAATCAGGGTTTGACATAAAAACTTTTCAATAATTTCTTGGGCTTAGCCTAAAAAACTGTGTTCCTCCACCTGGAAGAGTTTATGAAGGCAGCCTTACAAATGAAATATGTTTTATGATGAAGCCTTTTTACCATGGAGCACAGACCTAGCACTATAAAATTTAATAGTAATATTTCTGTGTAGTAATGGGTCTAAAAATACGTGTATCCTAGTGCTTTTATGCATTTAGATTAGATGCTAAAAATTACTCTAAAGGAAAGTTACATGCTAAGAACATAGAAAATTCTACTTGCTTTCCACTTAATAGATAAATTATAGACCTTTCTAAACTTTTAAATAAAATTGCTTGGTCTGAAATTCAGTAGCCAACTCCTAGATTATTAACCCTCCCATGATTCAGCTTCCTCTTGGAGCTCGGACCCTGGAAAGGGGACACTTAAGACAAGTGTAGCTGGCTGTTCCATGTCTCATTATTTCTTCCCTCTTGTATCTTATTCCAGGAAAAGCAGATTATAACATGGCTACAGTCATTAGCAAATAAAGCAATTACTCTGACTCTGCCCACTCTTTATTTGGCTGCTTTCCCCTTGGTGCATCAGACAAGCAACACTCCCAAGTCCTGGGTATTGAGGGCACAGAGCTATCTGATGTTCCCCAAGTGAGCAGCACAGTGTTGTGACCCCAACAGGACTCAGGGACCTCTGTTGAATGGAAGAAGACAGGGTCTTATTCTGAATAGTCTCTTTGTGTCACATTACTAAAGCAGAAAATGCCTACGAAATCAAGATTAAAAACAGTATATGGAGGGCACATTTTTATTAGAGGGAGAAAATTGGTAGCAGTCAGCATATTCAGGTAGTCCCTCTTGCCCAGAATGAGGCCACTTTGAGTGCTCATAGAGGGGCTTAAAGGTCTGTGACCTCCCTAAATTGGGTCCACAGTCGGATGTATGTGTCTAAGTGTATGAGGTGCTGTATCACTTATCAAAATTTCTGTAAGTGCCTACAATCCAAAAAAGATTTAAAAACCTGGGCTAAGAGTAAAGGATATCTACAGAGTCAGTATAATCCTGGCTCAGCTGGCTTTCAGGTGTTCCAGCTCACATTCTTGTAGTAAGGAAGACACCTGAAGAAGCAGGACCAAATACAGACCTTTATTATTTTCTGAAGACACTACCTCATTAGATATCATCCTGTAACAGCCAGGATAATGCATTTTCCACAGACGATAGCTCACCCTCTAAACTGTCAGTAACTGGCTACCACCTACAAGCTAAAGAGCATATTAGAAAAAATTTTAATGTAAGAATCAAATGATACAACACATAGAATCTTCACATATTTAACTATTAACATATTTAATAGTCTATCATTATTCTATTACATGATATACTGGAATAAAAAAGAATAAATATACTACCTTTTTACAATGGAAACATTTTTAGTTTGTTTCTTCTTTGTAAGTTTTTCGAGAACTTTTATTTTGAATAGTATTACCTGGTAAGAGGTACCAGTAATTCTCTCTCTGTCCCTCTCTGTCTCTCTCAGCCTTTGGATCAAATTCCTGAACCACAGGCTCTATCCATCACTCCTCATTTAGGCTCCCTGCACTTCCTCACACTAACTTCTATACCTAATTGATTTGAGGACAGGAGTTCTTACCCTGAAGTCCATGGTTAGAATTCAGGGCATCTACGAATTTGGTGTAAAAATTACATCTTTATTTGTACTAATTTCTAACTGAACTTTAGCATCTCCTTCAGTTGTGAAGGTAAGCAAATGAAATAGTAGAATTTTAGGACCTGTTGCTGTGCTGTACATAGAAATCACCCAATTTTTTAGTACATTACAATTTTTACAGATGCCTCAGAAATATCGTTTACACACATTACTTTGAAACTTGTTTATAGACCTACCATGAGATTATTTGTCTTAATAAAGAAGCACATGTGTTACTATATCATGATTTAGTATTTTAATATCTTAATAACTACATGTTATTATAACTAGCTTCCTTTATAAGTCTATGTATTTTATAGCATTTAAAAACACTCTTCCAAGAAATGGTCCATAAATTTTACTAATAGTCAAAGGCACAAAACAGGGTCAGACACCTGTCCTAAAGCAGCAGGTGAGTCCTCTTCACTCCTGAGCACCAGGGGATGCTACTTGGCATGACATCATCATGAGCCTTTGGGAAAGTGGGCTTATCTGGTTGTTAAGTTATGAGGAAGAAAGTGAAGATGAGCTGGGAGTCCTCGGTCAAATGAAAAAAGAGGTTAGGACATTTTTGCCAGCTTAGGGTAAGAGAACAAGTGACAGAGAAGACACAGGAGCTTTACTTATTCATCCTCATCATCTAAAACCTACAATGTACACAGCACATCAGTCTCTAGCTGGCCTTTCAAACAGGACAGATTTGACCCATAAAAAAATCCTTTACTCCCCCAGCCTCCCATGCTGGTCTGCCTGACATTCATTCAGGAGGCAAAAGCTTTTGGAACTGGGCAGTGATAAAAAGAGAAGAAATGGAACAACTGAAGTACATGAGAATTAAAGTAGGAGGAAATACACTAGCGTTTCAGACTCTTTTCTCCATGAATGGTAGGGGCAGGGAGGGATGGTGTTCAGAGAAGTTCCTGGTGCCTAAAAGAGGCATCAGGTGGGGAAAGGACACTGAAAGATATGGATGCAGATAAATTCTGAACTGGAGCAGCAACACAGCTCTCTAGGTTTCTTGTTTTTGGATGAAATAGTGTGAAAATGCTGCCAAGAGTGCATCTCAAAACAAGTTAGCCAGTCATGTTCAGCTTCATAAAAAGGCTGGTTCTAGAAGCGTCCAGAGCATAATCCACAACATTTATGGAGAGCTGGTCAATGAGGCTTTGTTAAAAAAAAAAAAAAGCAGCTATATGTGCCACATTCACAGTCCAGATGGGACTCTCCTTTCATCTCTGAAGTTTATAATTTCATGGTAAGACTATTTTTCAAATAACATAATAAAAAAATAACTTAGGAATAAAGTAGAAAAAAGTGCTTATTCATAAAAGGATAAAAAAAAGAGACACCTTCTCTTGGCTCACAATTATCCTTGAATGAATTTATAAATTAAATGTACTCCCATTCAAAATTCTGAAGATTTTGTTTTGTTTATAAATCTGATGAAATGATTCTAAAGTTCATCTTGGAGAATAGTCAGGACATTTTTGATAAAGAAGAGTAATTGGGGATAGGGGCCAGTGGGCTTACCCTAATGGTTATTAAAATATTTTACAAAACTACAGTGATGAAAGGAATAAGGGAGTTTGCACATAATGTGCTCAATTCATTTATTTCCCAGCCTGTGTTGAGCCCCTGCCTGTGTCGGTAGGGAGCAGGATGGTCAGAGTTCTGCCTTCTGGGATCCTACGGGAAAACTGACAATTAAGCTAGAAAATGGGAAGAATATGGTGACAGAAGCAGAGACAGGACAGGGGACAACCAGTCCAGAGCTCAGGGAAGCACTCTCTGAGGAAGGACCATTTAAGTGGAGGTCAGAGGCATAGGGAGGAATGAATTGTGCAAAGGCTATGTTGTATAAGTTGTTCCAAGGAGAGGGAACAGCCTATGGCAAATTCAAGAACTCAAGGATTAGTTCAGTTTGGCTGGAGTGTAGAGTACAGGTAATGACACCTGAGAGGCAGGCAGTGGTCTAGGAACAAGGGTAGAAAATAGACTGTAAAAGTATGAATGAATCTGAAGAATCCAATGATGATAAACCAGGGGAAAAAGCTGAATTAGTCAACAAATGGTGTTGGGACAACACATTAGCTTCTGAAAGAAATTATAAATTACTCTATCCTTTCTTTCACCAAAGAAAGGATATCTTAACCTCACTGGAGGAGAGCTGAGTGCAGAACCTCGTGGGATGCTCCAGAGTAAAGGGAAAAAGTCAGTTATGGAGACAGTACAGGAGCAGTTTAGGATAGGCATATCATAAGCAGGAGAAGGCAGAGATTCAGGAACAGGAGGATTCAGCTGTCTATTATCTGAGAGTGCGACCTCAGACACGAGAAATGGATGTTGTACATCTTTCTAGCCCCAGCATCTGGCACATGGCAGAGAGTTGAGCCTGCCCGGTGTAGATGTTAAGAACATGGCCTTGAAACTAACTACCTGCCTGGGTTTAACCCTGGCTCTGCCATCATCATCTGTGTGACCCAACTTGCTTCATGAGGAGGATGCAACGAGTTAGTAATTGGAAAGGGCTTAGAATAGGGCCCGGCACAAAAGGTGTTTGCAATCATCATGACTTGAAAGAGATCAGGCCACAGGATTTTGTGATAAATATCACTGGTGCCCTTGAACAGGGAGGTTCTCAAACTTGATTCAGAGGGCTTGGGCCCATCCCCATAGTGTCTGATTCAGTAAGTCTGGGACTGGGAACCCAAGTATTTTCATGTCTAAGAAGTTCCCAGGTGATGCTGATGCTGCTGGCCTGGGGATCACACTGTGAGAACCACTGCCTTTCAAAACTCAGTGTTAATCTGGCAGCAATGGCAGTAGCCAGAATGCAAGGGGCTTAAGCATGAAGATGGCAAAGATGGATTACTCTTTCAAAGGGTCTTTGAAGAGGGCCAATAAATAACACCCCTCTCCCCTGTCCTTCTGAACCAACTGAGAAATAAGGCAAAAGAGTGGGCAGGTGGAGTCCAACATATAAGTCGTATGACCAATAAACTGGTGACTGGCTCCATCTGTAGGCAAGTGGACCTTTGAAAAATAAAACCCAGAGTTAGGGAGAGTTGTCCACGTGATTGCTGGCAGACTAACTCCGGGTGGCCTCCCTTGCAGGAGAAGAGCTGGCCCCAAGAGGAACAGACCAGAATAGGTGCCCCCTGCAGGCAGCTGCTCTCACTTGGTTGAAGCAGAGCCCCTATTGGAAAAAGGTGACAGGGGCACAGTGAAGAGGGGCCAGCACCATGGTGCCAATGGGACACACTAGGAGCAGGAAACAAATACTTTCCTCCAAGAGTGTGGTGGTTCAAAGAACAGAGTGTGAGGGAGCGTGAGGAATGGATGTACTTCTACTGAGACCTGGGCAAGTTTATAAGTGGGAGAGTAGGAATCAGTAGAGTAAGAGATTAAGAAATATAAGAGAACAGAAAAACCAAGTATGTAGGCCCTATGAGGATGTAGGGGATAGATTCAAAGCACAAAGAGAAGGGTCATTATAAAAAAGGTGATGAGAGAGTATGTTCAGTGACAAGTGGATAAGTAGAAAGTCAGACAGAAGTTACAGACAAGGATGAGGCACGGAGACGGAAAGACAGGTCAAGGAGTTTGTATGAAAAAAGAGGGAACACCACTAGAGAGGTCGGCCATAGAATGGTAAATGTGACAGATTTTTTGGTATGTCTTTATATGTAAGAACTAAGGCAGACTAAGGCTGTGAAAATGATTGCCTCAGCCTATGATAAGCACTAAAGGGGTGCTCTGGAAATGGAATGGCGGTAAAAGATTCTATGCAGCTGCTAGGTGCCCATGTCTATTTAACTAAAATGACAGTGAAATAAGATTAACATTTTAGTTCCTCAGTCACACTAGTTACATGTCAAGTGCTCAGTAGTGCACATGTGACTATTGGCTAGTGTACAGGATGGTGCTGCTCTTGAGAAAGCAGCATTTGTCTCTGAATTGAGAGGTGAGGGGAAAGGAATGTTTTCTTAATAAGAGTTTGCCTTTGGTATGGATACAATAGTGTGGAATATTACTTATTGAAATTTTTACAAACAAAAATACAACCAAAGTAGTAGCAAGTTTTAAGTATACAGATGCCATGAAATTGAATTTCATGAAAATTCAGATAAACTTTATTCTTACATTTTTTAATGCTCGCTGAAGAATTTTCTTAAATGAACTTTTGAATTGTTCCATATCAGAAATGTCAATGTCTTCACCTGTCAAAGTGAAAAGAAAAATCAAGAAAATTTAAAGGAGCTACGATGTCTTCAATAAATACATCTGCAACAGAGACTCATGGTCATGGACAATAGATGTGGTTACCAGAGGGTAGAGGGGAGAGGAGACGGGGGAGGTAGTTGGGGAAAAAAAATTTTAAATCATTTCTTCAGTTAAAAAAAATACAGGTTTTTTTGCAAAAACCCTGAATGTTAGCGTTTTGTATAACCTCAAAGAGTGATAATGATCAAATCACACAAATACTGCTGGTACCTCTGACATAGCATCACCAAATATATTTTTAATTTTCCTGTAAATGAGTAATAATCACCTCATTTTGAAAGACAAGAGATTTAAGAGGAATGTAATGCCATTTATTTTTAAATTGCCAAAATATCAAATACAAATGTTCAGTTTATAAGGACAAACATTACCTGGTTCTTTAGCCATCTGAAAAACATCCCATACTTTCTGGTGCCGATGAAACTGAGTATCTGAGAGAGGGAAGAGTTTATTACTATTATATCATAGAACATTTAAGGAATGTGCTTATAAATATACATTTTCAATAACCTGAAAGTAGAGAAAATGACAAGTCATAAAGAATTACTTGTTTTATTTGTCTGGAGGAAATTTAATCCATATAAAATTTATATTTTGAATAGAAATGTACAACCTAAGCACTGGCTCTTCCTTCTTCTGGAGCATTCTTCTCTTAGCTCATTACACACCTCATTCCTGTACCTCTTTCTAGTCTCTACTAAAATGTTACCTATGTAGTAGCCTACCCTGATCACCCTGCCCTCCTTTAGTTTCCTACATAGCATTTATCACTTTCTGACATTACATCATATATTTAGATGGTCATTTATAAACTGCTTGTCTCTCCAACTAGCATCCCATAAATACAAGACTTTGCCTTGTTCATAGTTGTATTCCCAGTGTCTAGGCACTGGCATTAAACAAGGACTCTGTATGTATTTAATGACTGAATGTGTGATATATTAGACACCCATTAGGAGTTACAAATTTAAGAGTACCTTGGAACAAAAATGGACCTAGGAAGTTACTGAATTCAGTCCCACCACATTAGCATCCTGGTTTTACTCTGTCCTTGTGCTGACCTGTCTCTGTCTTTGGACCTAGTACCAAGCTGTTCTGTAGCACATAAAGATGGGCTCTTGGCCCCAACACTCAAGGGCACCAACTTGCCATGCTTTTTGGAATCATTACTCTTCTTGTCCTTCCTACAGTTTAGTGTCCTTTTCCCCCCTTTATTTGGTGTCTTGGTGTCTCTGTCTCCCTCTCTCATCTCATATATGGTAATGGACTGACAATTCTTAATTACTGAGTTTTGCATAAAACAGGCATAAGCAAGCACAACGTGATACCTGTCAAAGAGACAGCATCCAAAGGGTTTGTTCTTTTCTGATTTTCTTCCTTGGTTCTGTGTTTGAGTTAAGATGGCCTGCTAAACTCTGAATATGGTTGTTATATAATATGGAAATTAAAATTTTTGGTTGTAAATGATTCCATTAAACATCAGGTAAAAGTTCATGATAAATAGCGAGACAAATGAAGACATTTCCTCAAATAGAACACCTCTTAGCCTAATCCATGATCTTTGTGACAAACTTGGTCTCCTCTAGTGTTCCCTATGTCAGCAAGGGCCTCCACTTTCCTTCTAGTTGTACATACAGACTCTAGAGCCATGTGTGCTCCTCCCACTCAGTCCCTTAGATCACACCATTGCAAAGCCCAGTCAGTTTTAATCCTTACATTCCTTAAAAGCTGTACCATAATAAGAACAAATTCTCAGAAATATATTTTCAATTGTTAATATTAATACAAAGCCTAACGGATGTTTACCATGTGCTTATTATATGCCAGTTAGTGTGCTACGAGCCTTTCAAGCATGATCTCATTTAACCCACACAATGATCCTGTGCTATTATTATATTATTATAACATAATACAATGTTATTATAATAGGTGCTATTATTATCTCCATTTTACTTAGAAGTCTGAGGCCTAGAGAGGCAATATGATTTGGCAAAAGACACAAGACTGGTAAGTGACAGAACTGAGATTTTAAACCAGGTCAACTCAACTCCAGAATCTGAGCCCTTACATATAAAACTGCCTCTGATAAAACTGGATTGGTTAAATGTAAATATAAATCACCAAAACTTACAAATGATGTCTAAAAGGGCTGCATCATTGAGACTTATACAGTTCTCCTGAAAGAGAGGATAAAATGTTCAGTAAATATGGCAATAGGTTTGATCCTCTCCCATTTATAACACATTTTCATATTGCTTAGAATGCATGATGAGCACCCTCCCAATACTTTACTGACAACCTGTCTCCAAGCTATGTTCTCCTAATAAGTAACAAATATACCTTCTGATTCATGAGTCAGTAGAAGCACTAACAACTGTTCTCCCACAATCTACTCATTTATCACATTTAACTTTTTGTTTTGTTTCTTTTCCTCTACAACAAGGTTTCTTAACTGGGCACCATAATTTAAGTCAGATAATTCTGTGTTGGGAAGAGCTGTCCTAGGATGTTAAAGAGCGTTCCTGGCCTCTATCCACTGGAAGCCAGTAGCACCATACTCCCACAGCTGTGACAAAAATGTCTCCAGACATGGTGTCCTCTGGAAAATGAGATCATCTCAGCTGAGAACCACTGTTCTATACATACACATTATATGTATGCATATCACAGTTTCTTTCAATGTGCACACAGAAATCTAATTTATTATTCTTAATGGCTAAAGAATATTTTGTTAAGTGGCTGTATCATTATTTAGCTAATCTCCTATGTATAGTTGTTTCCATTTTTTTGTTTTTTAAACAATACTAGTTAACATCTTTATAAATATATGACTACATATGTTTATCAATAATACACACACACACACACACACACACATATATCTTTTTTTAAATGATTTTCTTCATATAAATTTTCAGAAGTAGAAATGCTGGATCATAAAGTATATTTACTTAGAATTGACTAAGGGAAGGGTATACTGGAATACGGAAAATTTTTGCACTTTACTTGCAACTTCTCTGAAAGCCTGAAATCATTTTAAAATAAAAAGCAATTAAGTAAATACATGTGAGAGTGTCTCTTTCCACATAACTCGACCAAAGCATTTGAGTATTATCTTTTCATCTTTGACAATCTGATAAGTGAAAAAAGAATACTGTTCATTACTTAAACTTGTATTGATTCTGTTTTTTTTTTCCTCCCGTGGTATTCACTTCTTTTTCCCAGTTATTTGTAAGCCGTTTTGTAAGGTAAAAAAAGCTGATTAAAAATTAGTATCTTCTTCACTATAGTAGTACTTAGCCCTCATCACTTTACAGCTTAGCAGGTGCCTTAAATCTCTTTTGGATTAAGGAGAGAAAAGAAAGAAAAAAACAAAGTGGGTAGCATGATGTTCAAGGTTAATCATTTTGAACACTGTTACCTGACAAAGTAGAACCAAGTCCTGAGCAAGACATTCCTTTCTGCTTCGTAAGTTTACAGTTTGCAGTTGATTTTCAGACAAAAAACCCCAGGCTTTTAGGATTGTCATCATTTCAATCATTGGGATTTTCAAGAGTGTCCTCTTGATAAACTCAGCAACAGTTTCATCCATCCCTTTGGCACTTTAATAAAAATAAAACAGCACAACAAAGTATTGACCAAACATGAAAGTTTAACTTAACAGTGAATTTTTTTCAGCATATTTTTAGCTGGGATTTTAATTTGTAGGTCAGATACCCAAATGTTTATTTTATCTTTTCTCAGGCAATCTGCAAAGAGTGTTTCAACAGGAGGATTTAATTATTTTCTCCTTAAGCAGTATATTTATATGTTTTAGAGTGCTTAAAAATAAGTGCTCTCTCCTTTCTTGAATAGAGTATTTTGATCTTTGATGGCAATGATATTTAAATCATTCATTCATTACTGATTCATGTAACAAACTACTGAATACCTGCTTGTGCCAAATAGTTTTATAGGCACTGCCATTTTTAACCAAAAAGCCACAAATCCCTGCCAATATGGAGAGTCCATTCTAGCTGGGGGAGAGGCAACAGGAAAATCACAAAATGTGTTAAAAGTGTTAAGTACTGAAGAGAAAATGGAGTATGTTAGGAAACGAGTGCTAGTGAAAATGGAACAGGCTGCCAGTGAAGTGGAGGTGGTAGGGGCAAAGAGAGTAGGCCTCAGAAAGGTGACATTTGAGCCAATTCTTGAAGAGAGAGTGTGCCATATGGCTAGTTGGAAGAGCTTTCCAGGTGCAAAAGCTTTGTGGCCTTCAAGGAACAGGGAGAAAAAGGCCTCTAGGGAGGTCAAAGAGAGGAGCACAGAGGAGGAGGTGAAGTCAGTGATCATGAAGGGTCCTGAGGGCCACTGCAGGTATCACAGCTTTTATTCTGACAGAAACTGGTTGTTGGAAAGTCTTGAGAAAAGGCAAGCTATCACTTAGGTTTTCTATCAGGATCAATCTGGCTATTGTACTGAGGACATAGTCTAGGAGGAAGAGAGGAAGTGAGAGGCCAGCTGCGGCTACAGTAATAATGTAGGTAAGAGATAACAATGGACCAAAGTGGAGGTGGTGGGAAGAGGTCAGATTCTGGATATACTTTTAGGAGAGAGTCCACAGGATTTCCTGATGGATTAGATGCAAGGTGTGAAAGATGATGCCAAGGTTTTTACTAGGTAACTTAAAGTATGGAGCTGCTACTACCTGAGATGGTGGAAGACTGGGAGGATATGGGGAGGCAGTAGAAGGCTCAAGAATTCCATTTTGAACATATAAATTTCAAGGTTGTTAGACTCCAAGTGGAGATATTGAACTAACACCTGGATTTATGAGCTTACTGGTAACACTAAGGGCTAGAGGTAGAGAGGATTGCAGTCTCTTTCTTTAATGCATTGCCAATTAACATAGACCTATTACCTCATTTTCCCTGTCCCAGGCCTGATGGTGAGATTCTTTGACTGTCCTAAAGGTTTTGAGCCCTAAATCTGGTGTGGCTCCCTAAGCCACATATAGGGTAATGATCTTCCAAAGCATAACTTAGTGGCATAGGGAAGGGGGATTCTGAGCCTTCCTTCAGGGCAGAAGCTGTTCACCAAGAGTGACAGCTGTTCTCAACCCTGTTACCTCATATGGGGACACTGATGGGTCTCTCTCTCTCTTTCAAAATATAGAACATAAAAAAATGAGCAAGCATTATTTCTAAATGAAGATTAAATAGGATACATGCAGACTTTAAATTCCCTTAATAGCCTCTTATAGGAAGGAGCATACAGACCTTGATGTACACATTTAAGACAAGAGGCAGTAATCAATCTTATCTGCTGTCACCACAACTACAGGATTTCCAGACCAACAGAGGAGTATCCCCTTACAAGAATCTTGGCTTTATTTATTTCTACTATTTAAGTGTTTGTTGAACACTGCATATAATTTATTACCACTGAACACTTACAAAAAAATATAGTGGACTTTATTTTAAAAAGATACTGAAAATAACAGTTAAAACAAAAATAAAGGGCAGCTATTAGGAGTTGTTTAGAAAAATAACTGAATTAAGTTCATGAGAACAGACTTAGGATCATGAAAACTGAGCCTGATTTGTTTACTTGTCCAGATACAGGATCAACCTGCCTTAACGTCAAGACTAAAATCCTATGGTCTACAAGGCCCTGTATTGTTTGGTTCTTGTCTCCTTCTCCATCATCTACTACTATCTCCTTGGCTTTTTGAGCTCATTATGTTGCCATATTAGTTCCTCTAATAAAAAACGATTCCTCTAGCTAAGGGCCATTTTATCTGCAGTTGCCCCTGCCTGCGAGGTTCTTCATATTCACACAGGTTAACTTTTGTTGTAATTCAGGTCTCAGTTTAGATGGCTTCTCAGACTTATTCGGACCACTACAATTTAAAATTATTTCCCCACTTTCTACTGCTTATTGTTGTTACAGAACTATCTGAAATTATCCTGCTTATTACTTTATTGCTTTACAATATTTTATCGAGCTCCACTAGGGTAGGAACTATGTTTGTCTTATACATAGCTATCTCCCTAAGTGAAGAACACTTGTGGAGTAAAGTATTAGATTCTTTCCCTAAGCAATGTACTGAGGAGATAAACAACCTGGGGAGGATTTGGGTACAACAGTCAGTGAAATATCAAACCAACCTCTCTCATCAAAAACACTGGAAAGCGGTGGGTGGAGAGGAGAATCGGGGGGAGGGCCTGTTTAAATGTAGATTCCTGGGCCCCATCAATTTAAACTGGGGACGAAGGGTCACAGAGTACAGCTTGAGATTCTGCATTTTTAGAGTGCCTCCGATGATTCACAATTCTGGGTAAAGTTTGCAGAAAGCTGTTATAAAGAATTATTAGAAAAAGCACACTCAATCTCACCAATAAGGCTGGAAAACCTTTGAGTGAACTCTTCTAATTCCGTGATTATCTAATTTCTTATTATTTCCAAGCATTTAGCAGCTCAGTGCCTGCCACATATAGAGTAGGTGCTCAAGATATTTGTCGAATGAACGTATGACCAAAACAAGAGCGTTTTTAATTTCGGACCTGTTATTGTAGATATACGACACTCAAGAACAGTAATAAAGAATAACTCAAGAGGCGAAATGTACGAAAAAGGATGGAAGCCAAGGTAAATTAAAAAAAAACAAAACACCCAACTTTGGGAAAAACAGTAACCTAAGGCTGGGATGGAAGGATAGCCAATCACGTGACAATTTGGGGCAGTTCCAGCATCGACGCACATATTACGTAGGGCTCCGCCCCACAACGGGCGGATGTGACGTCCACCAAGCGTCACTGCCCTCTTTCTCCTCAGCCCCAACCTTCTAGTCTTTGTCACCCACCTCCAGGAGAGACCAAGCGCCAATCTCGCACTTTGGGACGTGCGGCAGTCACGAAAAAGTCTCCTTACAGGCCTGGGATTTGGCTTCCTCAAGGTTCCCGCCACCCTCCGGCACCCGATTCCATGCCGCGAGAGAGGCTCTTACCGGCCCACATAGCCAGCCGGTCTCATTCCTCAGCAGCTGTTCCCGCCAGCTGCGCCTTCAAAGTCGCCAATTACAGTTCCTGCTGCCCTCGAGCCCCGCCCACTGGAACCCAAACTTTGGACTATACCGCCAGCGCAGGGGGTCGCGTGGGGAGAGCAGCAGAAATGAAACTCGGCTAGCTCTCACGTTACTCTTCTTAGCAGAGAATATTGTTTAAATGCAGCTAATCTCAGCCACGACATCTGGCTTGTTGGTTCGGCTTGCTGTTTAGGTTCTGTCGTACCCATGTGGACTCGCTCCCCCACTAAAGATCTCGAAAATGGGCCCGTCCAAGTCAGGTGGCGCATGCGTCTCAGAGACCGCGAGCGACTGGGGTTGGACAAGTAGAGGGTCAGCTGTGGAGGGCGCGGGAGCCTTCGCCACCCTGAGCTGGCCCGACTCTGGCGCCCAGGCAGTCGCTTTTCGAGTGAGGAGTCTTCGCTGGTCAATACCGCCTCAATCCTTCCTGTGTGGCATCGAGTAGGGTGAGTCTCGGGAGTCCAGGCTGTTCTGAGGAACGCTGTCTTTCTGGCCGCAGCGTCCGGGGAGGCCGCGGGACATCCACCTATCTCTCCTCTAGTCCTCTGCTCTCATGCGTTTCGCTGTGCATCGTCCAAATGAGACTTCTGCCGCCCTGGGAGGTTGGGACTTGGAAGGCTCGGCCCCGGGTCCTCCCGGCGGCCACTGCCTCTGTGCCAGAGATTTTGCTCCGGAGAGCGCAGGAGGTGCGTATTGAGCTCTCCATTCTCACGCTTTTGCTGAGGACTTGCTGGTAGTTGAGGGCAGGCTTTGGCCCAGATCTTTCATTCTGCTGTGATCTGTCCCACCACTCTCGAGTCTTGTGACCTTGTGCGGGCTCCGCGTTCCCTGAGCCTCGGTTGCCTCGCCTGTAAAATGGGTATAACCCATCGTATCGATTGTGAGAAGGGAAGCCCTTACCACAGTGACACAGTGAACGCTCAATACATTGTATGGTTATTATTGTTATTGATCATCTAGTAGTTTAGAATTTTCATGTAGATGATGGGAGGCCGTTAGGGCGCATCTCAGCTGCCGTGAAAGTTGCCTCCAATCTGTTTTATGTTAGAATCCCGAAAGATCCCCATAGTACACTTTTCAAGGAGAGTAAACATTCACATCCCTTTTATTCGGTTTAAACGTTGCTGTACTTGTGATTTCACAATAGGCGCTTTATGAAGTTTTAAGCAAATACAAATTCTGGAAACCATTTAAAATTTTAAATGCATAAAAGAAGTTTGCGCTGGCAAAGGAGTTCTGTTGTGACACCCTTTGTATCGCCTTTCCTACACATACAGGCTTCTACACTTGTTTAGTTGCTGTAACTAGGTTGAGGTCTGAACCAGTGTTTAAATCTGTGATAATCCTAAATGCAGCAAATATTTGTTGAGAATTTACTATGTATTGACAAGAATGTTCTCTCACTGGCCTGTGCGTTCTTTGAGGTATATGGACTAATTTTTTCCCCCGAAATTCATGTCATTTGGCAGAGTGAGTGCTCAGCACCTAGTAAGTCCTGATAAATGTGGAAATCTACAGCGTGGCCCATCTTTAAGAAAATGTTGCTCTGAGTAGCAGTGAGGCATTTTTGGTACTTTGAAAACACTAGCCAATAGCATCTGTTTAGATTTGGTCAATTTGCAGGTATGATAAGTAGAAGTGGGTAGTGTCGGTAAGTCCTCTGCTGTCTGCTACCTCTGGCTGAATATGGTGCATAGTTTGAAATAGTATCAAAGTGTGCATTCTTGAGGAAGTGGGTGAGGTTGGCACGACAAGGGAACTGTTGTAATTGTGACAAATTAACCCTTCTGGTGTTTTCTAAATACCAGTGGGACTGAAGTTTTGTGTTTAACTGAATAGTTATGAAATTTATCCCTCTCATTACAAATACTATGCACGAAGGCTTATCACAAATGAATATTCTCTTTACCGTTGTTTCAGTGGTGCAGCTGATGTTCATAATTACCTTGGCACTATCCTCTTGAAATTGTTTTCTATATTCCTAGTAGTAACAAGTATTTATCATTTGAGTGTGAATTTTATCTTCGGAAATGGCCTAAAATCATTTAATTGTGAGCTTAGAGTTGAGAAGAAACTTAAGAATGCAATGCTAGAATATACTATTCTGTGACATGCTTAATTGATGTAGCCAATCTCTTTTGGCACATTTGGACAGATAACAGAGCTTCCCTCAGAAGCCTCTTTCATTGTTGGACAGCTCCATGAAGATGACTTCTGCCTCTGTAACTTCCATCCTTTGGTTTTCAGTCTTGTTCTCAGAAACACTTCAGAGTAAATTCAGTTCTAATTTTCCCATTATGTACAGAGCATTTCAGATATACAAATAATACTTTATATACATCACACTCAACTGTTTACTATTTCAGAGATTCTCATTTAAGTTATTTAAACCTCATGACCACACAGATAGAGGTTAAGAGTTAATTCCATTTTAAGAAAGAAGAGACTTGAGTCTCCAATTAAGTAACCAAAGTAATATAACTTGTCAGTAGCTGAGTCCACAACTTTTGCCTCAAACTATCTTCTCCCCTCAAATCCATTCTTTGTCCAACTTAACCAAGTCATTCCTTTTATCTGTCTCCTCTGGTGTAGACTCCCCTCAATTGGTAAATTAACAATTTTATTAATGGTTTCCTCTTTCAACCCAGTATCAGAGCCATTTCCATCCTGAACAGTCTCCCCAGGAATATTCAAATTCTCAGTATTCTGAACATGGCTGATTGGGACAAATATAGTACTGTTCTTTTTGATGATGTAGACAGACCCTGTGTTTCTAACAATACAGGATAATATTGACTTCTTTGGAAACTGGGCCTAGAATTAGTGTCTGTTGAACTTGTAGCCAATGAGAGGCTCTTTGGGAAATAGTTTTGTTTTTTTCTTTCTTTTTTTTTTTTTTTTGTCTGAATTTATTTCATTCAAACTGCTGGAAAGGTCTGCCTTTCCCATTTTGAACATGGGAAAAATCTGTCGAGAGATTGCTTTGGGTATTACTCTATCACTTATTGTGTGACTGGGCGTGCTTGCTTTGGCAGCACATATACCAAAATATTGTGTGACTGGGACTTAGTTTTGCTATGAAATTGTGGGTAATGCATATTTTGACCTACAAAACAATTTCTTATGGTTCAACTGAATTTAAAAAGGTACCTACTTCCTATGGTTATTGGAAAGATATTAGACTTGTGCCTAACACATAGTAAGTGTTCAACAAATCGTTTTCCACACTAGTAATGTAGATATATTCTTATGGTTTTGAAGAAATTAAAAAAAAATGGAGTATATATTTTAGCTTTTTAATTCATGAAAATTACTTTGAGTTTAATAATGTTATAAGAATAGTCTCTTAAAGATGACTAGTAGAAGGTATCAGCAATCATTTTAAGTGTGTCCTAAGAACAATGCCATGTAGTTTTATAACTAGAGTTTTGTAATTTTATATGTATGTATAGTTGTATATATCTCGATATGCATTTATTCTTATATACAATGTGCATGAATGTTTTTATCTCAGCAGCCAATGTCTTCTCTACTATTTACTTTGCCAATTAAAGAGGTAATTTGAGAACTATAAAAGCATATATTTGAAGTATGCAAAAATGTTTTGTCAACTACATTTCCAAAATAAAATGTTTGACATATTTGATAGATCACATCCAATGTACATCTTCCTTCAGAAAAAAAAAAGTGAGGCAGAAACCAGATAACTAATAATATACATAAATGTATATTATTAGCCTAATATTGGTACAGTATTAGATGACTTAAATTGCTGAATTGTATGAGATCTCATTTTTCTCAGGCAAAAGATCTGTATCATTAAAAAGACTGCAGTCAGTGGCAGGCAAACAAAACTTGAACTAGGCTGCTTTTCCAGTTTCCATTTCAAATACTCAGCTGGGCAAAACAGCCCGATTTATGACCTTCAGCTGTGGTATATTTTTGTGTGTTTGTTTAGTAGTTAGTGAAATAACTATTTTCATAAATTGAAATCTGAAGTAGTAGGCATACTGTCATTCTTTGGAATTATTTGTTGGGAGTCGAAGGTGGATGGGCTGTTGGAATTTCTCGGAGCTTATTTTTAGCAGCTTTATTGAGGTATAATTTACATATCATAAAATTCACCCATCGTAAGTGAGTTCAGTGATTTTAGTAAACTTATGCAATCGTGCAACCATTATTACAAGTTCTATTTTAGAACATTTTCATCACCCAAAAAATTCCTTGGTGCCCATTTGTAAATTGCCTACTCCCATCTTAGGCATAGACAACCAACAATCAGCTTTTTGTCTCTACAAATTTGCCTTTTCTAGACATTGCTTATAAATGGAATCACACAATGTAGTGTTTTGAATCTGGCTTCTTTCATTTAGCTTAGTGCTTTTGAGGTTCATTCATGTTGGCACATGTATAAATTAATTTCTTTTAATAAATAGTATTCTGTTGTATAAATATACTGCGTTTGTTTATCCGATTACTTGGTTATTGGACTTTTGCATTGTTTCTAGTATTGGCTATTATGAATAATGCTATGAACATTCACATCCATATCTTTGTGTGGATATATGTTTTCATTTCTCTTGAGTAGATTCTTAGAAGTGCAATTTCCAGGTCATATGTAAGTTTGTGTTTATTTAAACTGCCAAATTGCCTTCCAAAGTGTCTGTTTTACATTCCCTATAGCAATACATGAGGTCTGTTTTCTCCACGTTCTAACCAATGCTTGGTATCATCTAACTTTTGATTGTAGATATTCGGTGGATGTGTAGTGGTATCTCATCGGGGTTTTAATTTGCATTTCTTTAATGACTCCTTGTGTTCAGCATCTTTTCATGTGCATAATTAACCATTCCCGTTTCATCTTCAGTAAACTATACAAATCTTTTGACCATTCTTTGGGTCTGTTTTAAATAGTGGATTGTAAGCATTCTTTATATTCTAGATACAAGTCTTTTATTATAATGATTTACAGATACTTTCTTGTAGTCTGCAGCTTGTAGTAGATTTTATTTTTTAGAGCCGTTTTAGGTTTGCAGCCAAATTGAGCAAAAAAGCATAGAGATCCCATATACTCTCTGTCCTCACACACATACAGCCTCCCTCACTATCAGCATCCCCCACCAGAGTGATATGTTATTATAATTGATGAACCTAGATTGACACATCATTATCACTCAAAGTGTGGCCTGTCGTTTCATTTTCTTAATGGCGTTTTTTGAATCAGGAAAGTTTTTAATTTTGATGAATTTTTACAATTTTTTCTTTTATGGATTGTGCTTTTGATGTATTTAAGAAATCTTAGGTCATGATTTTCTCCTATGTTTTCCTTCTTAGAACTTTTAAAAGATTAAAGCAGTTAGTTGGTTCTTTCTTTTGATGATCTTTTCTGAGTTAAAAAGATGTTTAATAAAAAACAATAGGCATATAGTGTGACTTAACTATTGCATGCTTGTCAGAATAATGCTTTCCTTTGACCTTGGCCACTAATTTTCTATGTGAATGAACCAGTTGAACTGATTTCAGCTTCTTGTTTTCATTGTAATAACTGCATTTTATGGATACATCTGCTAAATTAGAAAAATTAATTTTACATCTGCTTCTTGTTTCCCTTCATTGTTTAGTTAGATTTTCTTTACCAGATTAGGAAGAAGGCAGTCTATATTAATTCACACTAATGTGAGACTAATGACCCTTTAACCCTCTCACAGGAATATACATTTTTAAAGGATTAATAAGCCAGTTCTCTTAATTGGTAGAATTTCATTTGAACAAAATGAGTTGAATCAGTTTCAGGAATGTGGGGAAAATAATTGAAGTCAAGCTATTAATATAGACAAGCTATTTCTGCTGGAGCACATCTTTCCAGGATTGGGTCTGTTGAGGAGTCCTGCTTTTTTCTGAACCTGCAGATTCTCTAAACACTCCTGATAACTTGCTGAATCTGTTAAATCATTGGGTAAGGAACCTGAGGCTCAAGTTTAACAATTTGGCTAAGGTCAGCATTCTTTTCTGATGAAGGTCACTGGAGGTTCTTACTGAAAATTTAGTTTTAGGTCTCATTAACAAATGTAGTCACACATATTCAAAACACTCTTATATCCACAGGTTGCCCTGCTGTGCTCCACCACCTTCTCCTAAAGATGCATCCCGACTTATCTCCACACTTGCACACTGAAGAATGCAACGTCTTGATTAACTTACTTAAAGAATGTCACAAAAATGTAAGAGTTTAGAAGAATGACCATAAAGCAAAAAATGAAACTTAGGCATATTGCACTGATGTAAAATGTTATCTTCATTCATGGAAAGGAATGATAATGTCTTAGCTTAGTAAAGATTCGCAGTTGATGATTGTAATCTTTTAGAAATCACTCCCTTTCATGATTAGTAAAAATCAAGGATAAAAATTTGTTAGGGATTTTTTTGAATGATATGCGATAGATAGAATACATGTTATTAAAATAAAATACTTTTTTTAATTACAGAGCACTAGAACAATTATGTTTAGCTCTGACTCTTCTGATCATAATGAAATTCTAAGATTTTCTGTTCCTTGATTTTTACCATTCTCTGTTTAAAGGGAATTGAAACATAATTAAGTGTTAATAAATTTAAATTATGATTGGACTACTTTGACAGGTTTACTTAATTGTTAGTGGAATGGAAATAAAATTCCATGTTTAAAACCAAAATAGAAGCCCATTTTTGGAATGCATTTAATTGAGCTGATATTTTTACAGATATCTAATATTTAGCAATTTTCATGTATCTGATGCATGAGACAACTATAAGGAACATTTGTTGTAATTTAACTTTGCATGATGCATTATTTTCCTCGTGATATTCATAAACTGTAGATATGTCAAATTATAATAATATCTAAATGAGCAAAATGCTAAGACTAAAAGAAATGTAGTAAAACCCATGACCTGTGAAGTCAGATATTTCTACTGGTTCAAAGAATGTTGTTAATGACAATATACTTTAGGCAAACTATTTTAACCATCCATTTAGATCAAAATTGGTATTATAAGTCTTTTTAACTTTAGTCATTCTATGCATATGTGGTAGTATCTCATTTGGTTTTAAATTGTATTTCCCTGTTGGCTAATGATTTTGAGTATCTTTTCATGTGCTTATTATTGGCCATGCATAATAAAGTCTTTTGCCTATATTTTAAAATTAGTTGTTTATCTTATTGAGTTACTAGAATTCTTTTTATCATTGGGCCTACAAATCTTTTGTCTAATAAGTGTATTGTGAATATTTTCTCCCAGTCTATTGCTATATTATTTTATTTTCTTGAGGATGTATTTCAAGGAACAATTTGTAAATTTGATGATGTCTACCAGTTTTTTCTTTTGTTTGTGCTTTTTGTGTTCTAAGGATCTTTGTATATTTCCTGGTCACAAAGATTTTTCTCATATTTTTCCTTGTGGAAATTTTATAGTTTTAGCTTTTACATTTAGGTCTGTGATTCATTTCAAGTTAATTTTTGTGTATGGTGTGAGGTATGAGTCAAAGTTTATTTCTTTCCTTGTGGATACCAAGTTATTCCAACATTATTTATTAAATAGACTATTTTTTCTCTCACTAAATTACCTTGGTGCCTTTGTCATAAATCAATTGACTATATGTGAGTGGGTGTTTTAATTTACCATGTGATCTGTTTCACTGTTGTATATATATGTCTATTTTTAACACCAGTTTATTCCAAAGTTATCTTACTGGGGCCAACTGGTCCCCTGGATGTTTTGTCCTCTTCTCTGTCTTGATTCACTTTCCACACTGCATCTAGAGTGATCTCTCAAATATAAATTTAATCTCAAACATAAATTCCCCTTTAACAGCTCCCTTTGCCTATAGAACAAAATCTACATTTCTTACTTTGTATTGTGAGGCTTTCATGAAACTGGCCCTTCCTTACCTCTTGGGACTTCACCCCTGTCCTGTGCCTCCCTCCACCCCCTCATTTCTATGTGCTCTGTTCTACTGTCGTACTGGAGCATGTTTCATTTCCAAGCCTTTATTCTTACTTTTCCTTTGCTTAACTTGTCGCCTTCCTTATTATTATCTACACTTCCCATTTGCTAGATCATTTATCATCCTCTAAGTTTTATTCAGCTTAGTTTGTCATTTTCTCTTCTTTCCTGGCCCCGATTCTCTTGGTATAGTCACTCCACTCCAGTAACACCATACATAATGCATTTCCTACTTTACGGCAGTTCTCATATTTTTTTGGTCTCAGGACTCCTTTATACTCTAAAAAACTATTGAGCATCTCAAAGAACTTTGTTTATGTGGGCTCTATCTCCCAATATTTACTGAATTTAGAAATTAAAACCAAGAAATTAGAAAATTCATTTATTTAAAAATTATAATAAACTCATTACACATTTTTCATAAAAAAGATCTTAGTTTCCAAAACAAACAAAAAGAGTAGTATTACTTTTGCATTTTTAGAATTCTCTTTAATGTCTGGCTTAATAGAATAAAGCCGGATTCTCGTAGCTGCCTCTATATTCAATCTGTGGTGACATTACACTTCATAAAGCCTTTGGAAAATTGCATTGTACACTTGTGAGAGAATGAAAGTGAACAAAACAGATAAGATCTTTGATTACTAGGAAAATATGTGTGTCCCCTGGAAAAGTCTTGGGAACTCCTGGATGTCCCTTGACTACACTTTGAGAACCATTGCTTTATAGCAGTCACCTCATTATTTGTCTCTTCCATCAGACTATGTACTTTGATTGTAGAACTCAGGGCCACCTTGCTCACTGCTGTATCCTAGTGCACGGGACATTGTCTTCCAGACATCTGTTGATTGATTTACTTATTCAATCAGTCACTTGGCCAGTTTAGTTCTGTAAAAATAGACATCAGGCCCTAGAGGTTTCTGCTATGTGTATGCAAGAGAATTGCAGTCCATGGGCATTTCTTTGACCAATTCCACTGGGGTATTTGGGGTTTTTCACATAATGTTACAAGAGTATAATTTATATTTGGGCTCAATGTTATGGTGGAAGCAAAAATATAAATTAGTTTGTCTTGGATTTTTAAAAATAAGATGTATGTATATGGGATGCTATCAATAAATATAAACTAAACTATGATATATTGCCTTGCATTTTAAAAGTCTAATCTTTTCTCTTATTTCTACTTGACCAGAAGGTATATGAAACCGCATTGCTTGCTTGTTGTCAGGGGAGTGAGTAGTTTAGGGAAAATACACAGGAACTAGTCTGGATGAAAAAGTCATTAGATAACCAGTTAGAGATTTTGTCTTAACTGCTTGTCAGAAAACTGACCATTTCTCCATTGTGGACCAGGAAAGAACATTTAAAGTGGTGATGAATCAGGAGAAAAATAAACAGCATGAGGCATAGCTTGTCCAATTTCCTGAAAGCTTTAATTAGAAAGAAAAGGAAAAGATGCTTATTATTGTAGCTACAGGTTCAGCATTTATGGCGTGATCATTATAGGAGATCACTGTGCTCTCCAACCCCCCTTAAAAATTGCGACGTGCAAACACACTAGTTATGGCTCTACTGAGATTCAGGTTCTTGACTTCAGTCTTCATCTTAATCTGCTTCAGAGCAGTCATATTTTTTGCCATGATAATAGTCATAGGACTTCATACCATAAGAGATTTTTGTTTTTGCTTTTTAAATGAAGCAGACTGGACTTCAGACATAGATTTTCTTGTATTGTGATTTAGTGGCTTATTTATATGGCCCATATAAGCCATATATTAGTGTTATGTGTTTCTGATGACATTTTGAATGGAGGAGAATGAGAAAATAGCTTTGGCACCAAGCATATCTTAAGTAGCTCTTCTATGGGACAGTGTTTGCTAGTGGAGGAGGTTACTTGTGTTAATATGGCCACTCTGCACTTTGACATCACTCCCTGTAATAGAGGATGGATTGTGCTGTGATTTTAACATGCCCTTAAAGAAAGGTGTTAGGAAATAAAATTGTTTACACTGTTATTGTGAGATTTAGGAAGGTTAATAAGGCTTCCCGTTTATCAAGGAATAGCCTTTTTATTTTTTATTTCTACCTACTGAGCATTTACCCCTCTTTTGTAGGAAAGCCAGGATAAATCTGTTTATATATTTTATACTTGTGATTTAACTATTTGTTTTTTAACAGGGTGACACATTAAACCCATTTCTGTAGGAATAAGTATACAAATTTCATGTGCCAGAAACCTTAGGATGTTATAGGATGAAATATATTACTCCTTTTCTTCCTTGTAGCACAGCATTCTGAAATTTTTTGGTCATTGCAATGATCTTGATCGGAAGATGAGAAAATGCTTGAAGAATGAGGTAAGAAACATGTTAAAGTATGGAAATGATTGAACACTAGAACAGAACATTTTGAACAATATTATATATTACTGCCATTATTACATTTTCTTCCAAATTTTAGTATAAGAGAGAAAAATTGACTTCATATGTATCTCTTCTCCCCCCTCGAACTAAGGAGAGAAATTAAAGCCTTTGCTGGGGACAACTTTAGAACATCACTGTACCTAAATTTAAAAAAAATTCTTATTATAATCACTGTAATTCCCCTGGATGAATTTTAAGATTTGGGAAATGAATCTCTGTTCAGCAAAAAGATGTGTCTATCAGCTATTAGCTATAGTAGGTAACTAAAACTCTCTGGGCCTCAGTTTCCTTATATAACACAATGAGGCTTCACTTAGGCTCTTTCCGCCTTTAAAATTTTGAATTTCTTTGTAATTATAGTATGTATAATCCATAGGGATCTAGTGTGACTTATTTGGAAAGACTCATTTCCTGAACACAGTTTTAAGGTAAGACTTGGACTTGGACAAATAGCCAAAGAACCCAATTCCTTGTCTTTTTATAGATACTGCTGACCAAATGGGGTGCATTTTAAATCTCTGAAAAGAAATTTAATTCTGTTTCTGTTTTGTACATCAGCTGTTTCATGTCTAGAACCTTTTAAAAAACATTGTAACTACTAAAAATCTGCCTTCCAGTTTTCTTTCATTTTCTGTTTTTGAACTTTTCCCCCATTCACTCATATTGAAAGGTATAATATTAGATATAATATTTGAAGCCGTCCAGCATCTATCTATCTTCACATTTTATATTTCCCACTTCGAGTTTTTTTTATTTCCTTCCTGGAATCCCTTTCCAAAGTATCTTTACTGTCCAAAGAACTTTCTGGAGTTCTTAGTTAAGGGTGTTAATTTTCTTTGTATGCACAAATATGTACATTTATAAGTGTTTTAAGTTGATTTTTGAAAAAATTTTTTTCTTCATATGCGAAGGCTAGTTTAGATGGAAACTAAACCTAGGGCTATGTTCCTTTTTTTATAAGATGTGGAAAAATAGAGCCAATGTTATTCAGTATAGCTATTTCTCACATGCTTTCAGTTGTGTAAGATAGCATTTTTCCTAAGTTTAGATTTCTCTTGCCTTACACTTCAATGATTTTGCCATGGATTTGGTGATTAGATCTTCATATGAAATTTTCTTTCCAGATAGTCCAGATCTGTTAGTGACTATTTGATAGAATGTTGTAGATATTCTTTTTTTTTCTGAGTTTGTTTTCATATAAATTTTATATTTTCTCCTTCAGTTAATTTCTGAATCCTCTGTGTGGTTTTTATGTTGCTTAAAATGCCTGATTTACAGACATTTTTCTGTTCTTTTATCTTTCAATCCTCTGAACCTGTGCTCATGTATTTCCTCTATTTTTAATACTGTCAAGTTTACCATTTATTACTTCTGATGCTCCCTCCCTACCATTTCCTTGCTGTATCATTTGAGTATTTCATTCCTTGAAACTTTAAACTAGAAAAAGGATCTGACCAGTTCTCTTGAGCCTCTCTTTGTTGTTGTTGCTGCTTTTGTTCATTTTTTAAAAAAAATAATTGCTGATACTACTTTCGTAGCTTCCTCTTTTGTCCCTCTTGTTTTGTTTGGCTTTTGGGTAATTGACCTTTCATTCTGTGTTTAGTGGAGTTTTGTGAGTAATATCATTTTTGTCCTTTTTTTTCCTTTTATTCAGGGGCCGTGTTGACGCCCTTTGGAGATACCCTAACATGTATTTTAATATAGACTGTATTTTAATTTGTTTTATGAATTATTTTATTGGCCTGCTATTGAGTATTATCTTCTGAAGACTTACTCATAAGTTCTTTCTCCCAACCTGATTGCTGGAGGCAGTGTGAATAGATTTTTTCTCTGAGCAGGTACCTCTCCATAGTCTAGAATAGTGGCTTTTTCTCCCTAAACTTTTTAAAGCAATGAAATGCTTGCCCCTTCTTCCCAATCTTAAGAGAAATATTAATGTATGAGAGATAAAGAGAATAGTTTTGGCTGCAGGGACCTGGTGCTTCATCTGTAATTTTAAGTGGCTCTTCTATAAGGAAAGGAAAAATAGTTTGAAAACTACCATTCCAGAATATATGTTAGAGCCCTTCAACCTACACTTTAGACTCAGAAAAATTCTTAAAGATTATCTTGCTCAGATCCTCATATTTGAGGTTACTGGACCAGAAGGTGAAGTAACCCACAGTCAAGTATCTCTACACCATTGTCTCAGGGGTCGAGGATGCTGGGGATCTGGTCAAGTTCCTGGTTAGCTCTCTATCACTAATCTTTTGTTTCTGTGGCCTCTTTCCACATCTCTGTATCCTAGAAGATTTTGATGTCCAACTCTTCACATACACTCAGTTTTTTCAACTTGGGTTTACTTTTACTTTTTTCGTCCTCTGCCTAGGGACCCTTCATTCACCTTTAAAATATCTCTGTATTGGTATATATAAGCTTGTAAATATATACATATAAGACCACTTATGTTCAAGTTTCTCTGCTTCAGACAAGTGCTTTTCCTAAGTGCCAGGCTCTATATTTCTTGTTATTTATAACCCTCTTACCAGATCAAAATACTAGGTTGAAAACCTCCAAGGGTTGAAAGCTGCATTTATATTCAGCTGGTTACAGAAACATGAGATTTGGGGAGAATCAGGTTCAATGACTATTCATGATGAAAATACCTTGGAAAGTTCAGTTAACTGTAGGTTTCCATATGAACCAATAGGGTAATATGGTTGCTAAGAGCCAGTTAACTCTTTGGATAATATTTCTAGAAATGTAATGTGTCTAGGTCCTAAGAGCTAGTAGGCTTATTGTAGTCCACATCTGTCAGACTGCATCTGGTGCACTGTATTTAATTCTGTTGATATTTTTTATAAGGGGTATTGATATTAAAGTACTTTATAAAAGATATTAGGAGGCAGAAACCATGTTCTATAAACAGTTGTAGAAGGCAGCAATGTTCAGCCTGAAAAAGTGGATTATCTATAATTAGCTATTTGGAAGGTTATAGCAGGCAAGAAGAAATAGAGGGCAGTACGAGATTTAGTGAAATAAAAGACAAGAATTTCGTCTGTAAAAACATTTTATTTATTTTTATATTTTAAAATAATTAACTGATATAAATGATCTTATCTGTTCTTTTCTCCCCTTTTATTTTCCAGTACATAGAAAGAAGGATCAAGAGCAGGGAGCATGGCAATGCGATGCGGAAGAGGCTTTTTAATCCTCCAGAGGAATCTGAAAAATAAATTATATTTTCACTGGATGACTTGGCTGAGAGAAGACTTAAAGACTCTTGGTTGAATACTGAAGGAATCCTATCTCATTTGTCTCCAGAATCCTTTGAATGGCAAGTGAGCCATGAGAAGTCGTGCCATGGAGAAATATAGATGCCCTGGATTCAGAATATTTGCTGGGTTGAGCCTTTAGTGCTTTGAGTCCTTTACCAACACACCTGACTTCTAACATGTTTCTTCCCTTTGCCTATACGACAACCAGTTAACCTTTGAGTAATTTACCTCCCTCAATAAAATAGTTAACTTTAATCATATTTTTTCCATTCTCTTAGACTCTTCTGGAATTAGGTCAAAATGGTCCCATTAGACTGTCCTTTTAGACAACTTGGCAATTCTGGAGATTAAACATTGAAGATACAGCTAGGGCAAAAAGAATTTGAGGCAATCCCAGCGGTATTAACTATAAAAACAACTTTATTGTTTTAAAGAGCTAGTTTCTAAAATGTTAAGTGTTTTAACAGTAAGTGCTTACTGTTTGGTTGGCTGTATCTACGCAGGAGACCAGTTCACATCTGGGCATTATCCTTAGGCCAGCGTGCCTCCTCTCTGCTGGTGACAGGGCTCTTCTTCCCAGACTCATTTCTAACAGTGTTCTTTCTACCAGGTGTGTCTGAAACCTTTGAGATTCTGGAAGCCAGCAACTTCCAGCCACACGACAGCAGGGCCCTGATCATCTTGTCAGATAAGGTATAAACAGACCATGAACTGTGAGCCCCTTCTAGGGAATTCTCTGTATATGTTCTACAGGAGGCCTTGTTGGTGTCAGTGTTTAATAAGTGATTTCCTTATCACAAGAGGCGTTCAAGAGGCTGGACATCCACTTAGCAAGGTGGCTACACAGGATAACAGACATTTGATGACGGGTTTGAGGAAGAAGCAGAATTAATTCTGAGGTACCTTTCAGACTGAGACATGGATATTTATGCTTCCTTCCCCCAATCTGGTCCCCAGTGTCAGGCAGTACGGGTACAGAAACGAGACATTTTGTCTTTAGAATCTTGTAGTAAACTGACAAGTTGACACTTAACAGCAGTGTAATAAGTGCCATGATTAGGTAGATGTCATAGAAAACATTGAAAGGGCATCCATGCCCAGCCTTCAGGAAGAAGGAATCGTTCTAAGAAGGCCACTTAGCAAAGGTGACCTTTGACAAATGGAGTGAAAGTGGAATACATTCTGGAGAACTTCAAATTGTTTAGCATGGCTGGAATACAAGAGCTGTTGATGGAGTAAGATCAGGAAAAGCTTCAAATTACTTCAGAAATTTTTTTCTTCAATGCTATGGAGGCCAATTGCAAATTTTAATATGGTGATTAGGAAATTGTGGAGGGAGCTTAGAGTGATATGTTTCAGTTTGTATTTTAGTAAGTTTTTTCTGGTTGTAGTTTGGGGCATAAACTGGAGGAGAAGGCAGATTACATCCAGGGAGACCAATTAGATTTTGTCCTAATTTAGGTGATGAATGAGAGCCTGAATTAAAGAAGTGGCTGGGGGATTAAGAAAAGTGACTAGATTTGAGGAGGATTTGAGCATAGAATCAGCATAACTGACTAGGGGTAGGGTTTAAGAAGAGTCTAGGAAGTCTCAGGCATTTGATTTGTGCCTGCATGCTAATGAGGCCTTGCTCTGAGGGGAGGGAGAACAGGACGGGTAAGATGTGACCGACAAGGTGTGACGTGCTGAGTTTGAGGTGTGTGTGTGGATGATCTAGGTGGAGATGGCTTTTAGGCTTCTGAGTATTCAGACTTGGTGCTTATTAGAATCACCTTGGGAGATTCTAGAACAGACTTGGGAGACCACAGCATGCAGATCAGAGCTAATGCCCCATGGCTAATGTTGATAGTGGACTATGAGTAGTTGTATAGAGTAGAATGAAACTTTAGGGTCACTTAATTTTTTAAATTGTATAAATACTATATTTTTATGGGACATTCAAACAATTTATAAGTTTTACAGAGTAAAATGTATCTTTATACTCCAATACCACTGACTTCCCAGAAGTATCTAAAATTGACAGTTGTGTGGGTCTTCTATGCATTTATGTTAATATTTCAAGATAGGAGAGAGAACCCCATATATGGAGAAGGTATAGGCATGGAGGTAGAAGGCAAATCATTGAGAATGGTGCCACAGATTGTCATGGGGCTGACAGGAGGGAGTGTCACTGAATCAGAGTAAGGACTGAGGTGCTGGTTGATTGGGTTCCTTTGTCATTTTTGACCTTAGAGCTGTTTGGTGTGGTGGGGAGTGGGTGGAAGCTGAAGAGCTGGAGAGGGGGTTATAAGCACATATGAAAAAGCTTAGCTCTAAAGGGCAGGACAGAGTAGGATTGACAGAAAGTCTTATAAAATCAACAGAAAATGGTGAGTGACACTGGGAATGGGTATACACTGAAAGAATGCCAGAAAAGAGGGAGGGATTAATTTATGGAGTGAAATCTTTATAAAGATGCAGAAATGCATAAGATTCAGGGCCCATGCTGGCAGTGATAATGTTTTTTCCAGAAAACAAATGAGAAACGGAAATACTTGAAGCACTATAGGAAATACAAGTATTTTTTTTAAAGAACAGTAAATGCCTATTTGTGCAGGATGAAATGCCGTTTCTTCAACAAAGAATTAAGAGCAAAGCTCTGTTTCTGTTGAGAACCAAAATCTCAGATATACTAACATGGTCACAAATAACCAGTGATATGCTGGTAGATGTTTAGTAGCTGGCTCTCAAAAAAAGGAAGAAAATGGCACTCATTTGTAGCGTGTAAATATTCCTGCCATGGCAGATTTCAAGCTACCAAGCTGATGCCACTGAAGGTGTAATTGGGAAGAGGTGTGCACAGTAGGCTCTCCTGAGCTGGTACCAGCTGACTCCGGACCCCCTTGGCATACCACTGCCATGCAGAAGGAGCTGCAAGGAGTCATCAAGTCATTTCACTGATTTTCACCTTTCCCATCTCAAGCGTTTTGTCATTTGAAAGTGCCTGTAACCTAAGATGTACCCTAAGCAAGACAGTTATGACTTCTGCAACAGAACAGCTGTAGTCGAGGACTGTTGGAGTTCAAAGAATCTCCAGGGACATGCCATTTTGTACAAGAGTAACCATATGCCAGTTGGATTAGAAAGGAAATGAGATCTGCCTATGCCTTGATGGATGGTTGGATTTGTGCCTTGGGAGCAGAGTTCAGGAGCTCAGATGCCCTCAACCCTATTCTTTTTAATCACATTACCTTGATAGACATCTCAAGAACTGTTGGGATCTTCAAAAATGGCAGGGGCTGTCTACAGTTGTTACCTAGCCGTATGACTTCTGAGGGTGCTCAGTTAGGATTTCAACTCATTTTTAAAATGAGGCTGTTGGACTGTTTTTTTGTTTACCACTGAATCCTTAGGCCTAAGCACTAAATATCAGTAGGAAGTAACTTTGTTTTGCAATAAAAAATGCTGCGACTGAAGGCAGTTTGGCCTGGGTGGTGGTTTTATGTCAATTCTGTTTTAAAGTTCCTGGGTTCCATCTGGGTTTCAGCTTCTATCCTCACCTCTCAACCGCTGTAGGGTGCCACCTTTACTAACAGATTATATCATATCCTTCAAGAGTATTAATGTGAAATCAAAAGTCACAAAGTCCTGCTCTGAACTACTCCCTGCTCTGGTCTGGCCTCCCTTCAGATAACCCTCACAGTACTTCAGGGAAACCCCACACAATGCTTTTAAGGTCTTACTCTGAATATTCCAGCTGTTCCTAATTACTGTAGAATAATGTGCACACAAGCCCTTTATCTTCCTTTCAAGCTCCCTCTAGGAAGGGAGTTTGAGACAGAATGGAGCTAGAAACATTGGGAGCAAGGGAGATAATGGAACGAGATGAGGGGAGAAAGGTAGGCAGGGACCTTGGGAGCCACAAGGAACTGGATTTTATAATGATCTTTCTGGCTGTTGGATGAAGAATGGTTATGGTTAAGCTAATTCAACCTGGGTTTAGTTATTTTAAGCCTCAGTTTCCAAATCTTTAGATGAGGGATAATATCAGTACCTATCACAGGGTTTCTGTGAGGATTAGTTGAGATAATATATATAAAGCTTTCAGCAAATTAACTGGCACAAAGTAAGGGCCACCTGAATATTGTTATTTATGAGTTCATCCAAACTGGAGTATTGGAAACCCTTTTCTGCTTTGGTAGAATGCCCCAAATAACCTACAATGGTCTCATTTCGGCAGGGCCCCAGCAAAGTGGGTGGGGGATCAAAAGGTGAGAGGCTTGGTATGAGGTAGGAGAGGCCAGGCTGCTGCTATAGCCTCTAGAAACATCCCTCCTGGCTCCCTGAACATCTTGGCTTCTCATAGAGTAAGCAAGTCTTAGTGTTTGGCTGTCTTCATTTCTTTCCTTTGTCACACTATGACCTGGTTTAGGCCATGTTTCCAGTCTTGCCTACTTTTCCCTTTCCTCAGTTCAGAGTGAAAACTACATCACAGTTTTCTCTCCAGAGCAAGTACACTTCTCTCTTGGAGATTTTCGTGTTTTAATTTTTTATTGTCACTTGTAGAAGCTTAAAAGGGGTGGGGAGGAGCAGAGGTCCTATGTCCTCTTGCCTTTTTTGAGTACCTGGCACTGCACTGGGTGCTGGTGATGAAGAAGCTGGACATAGTTCAGGTGAGGCTCATGTCATAGAGGGCTACTTAAGTCCTAATAAGGAGTTGGGCTTTCCTTTTGAGGACACTGGGACTACATTGCAGGGTCTATGCAAGATGTAGGGTGAAGCGATAGATTTATTTCACTTAGTGTCTGTTTCTAGTGCCTTTGGGTTATAAAAGATCATCTCTTGAAGTTAAAGAGCTCAGGCCAAGGTTTTCTGAAGAAATTTAATTTATTAATGCTTTATTGGAAGAAGCACTATGCCATTTTACTTAAGGGTGAGGCTAGAAAGTTGAGCTTTCCTGACCCTTCATAAATGTTTAAAATCAGGTTAATCTCCATGGAGTTTTTAGCTCAAAGCACAGTTTCCTGAGAATTTGGGCTAAACCAAATAGGAGGTAATGTTGGTTTGTCAGGTGGATGTACCAGGGATTGTTCTGTGCTTAGCAAAGGAACAAGTCCCCAAGTCCTAAGTGAGTTGCCTTTTCTATCTCTGATATGCCAGGGGTTCAAATATGCCAGATCTTGCCTTAATCATTAGTCATTCCCATTGAGGCCACTGAAGGAGATGTGTCTATAGTGGAGAGCATAAGGAAAAGTAAGGGGATATTTTGGAGATGGAACAGGTGGCCTAAGCTGGAGGCCTGTGGGGCAGTTTCCTTCCTCTAAGCACAAGTGTATAATCTCACTGGCAGCTGGTCATATGGGAAGAGGGGAAGCTGAAAATGCCACTGATGGTAGATGGGGAAAGTAAGAGAGCAAGTTGGCTGAATTGCTCTCACTAATAGAAGAAACTGGCTTAATGTGTACCACTTGAGACAACAGAAAGGAGAGTGCCACATCCACATGAATGACTTTTGTTATGTTAATATCCAGAGTTATGCCATTCTCTGTGTAAATACCCACTGTATCTACCTTTATTAATATTTTGCCATATTTGTTTTTATTTAAGAAATACATACAAATGCGTGTGGAGCTACTTGTATATAACTCACCCCAACCCATTCCCCTTCTTCCTTTATCAAACATAACTATTACTCTGATTTGATATTTCATTCCCATGTAGGATTTTATGTAAGTATCCATAGACTACATTATTTTGCATGTTTAAACATTTTGCTTAGAACTCGTCATGATGCATATAGCCTTTGGTAACTTATTTTTTTCCCACAAAATGTAATATTGATAAATGAAGCTCTTTTAAACTTTATTTTAACTGCTATATAATATTCCATTGTATGACTACCACAATTCATTTATGCATTTTCCTGTAGATGGTCATTTAGATATTGAATTTTTGCTATTATAAACAGTGCTTGAATTAGCATTCTTACATGTCTTCTTATGTAATCTGTGAGAATCTCTTGGATATAAAACTGGGATTTTGTTGAATTGTAAGGTATGAATCTTCAACTTTACTAGATAGAAATTTCTAATTCATACCGCAAATGGTAATAGATATAATTAATAACATCTTAATCATATTAAATTTTTCTATGAACCTAGTGTGTCACTCAATTTAGTCTTTTATGATTTTAAATAAATTTGTATGATTTTTAATTAATCTAATGATCTTTTGCTAGATTTCTTTCTAAGAAGTACTTTTAAAATTCTATATTTTACTAGGTGGGTACTAGACTAATCAGGGGGATCACTTTGTAAATTATATAAACAACTGTACACTTGAAACATAAAAATATTGAATGTCAACTCTAATTGAAAAATTAAAATTAAATAAAATTACATATTCTATTTTATTATTATTAGTATATAGGAATGCAATTGATTTATTTATATTGACCTTATATCCAGAAAGCTTGTTGAATTTTCTTATTCTAATAGTTTATAGATTATCTTAGATATTTCTATGTAAGACAGTCCTGTTACTTGGGAATGTTAATGGTATTGCTTTCCAATGCTTCCTTTTTAAAAAATTTGCACTTAGGACATCTGGTACAGTGTTTAATAGAAGTATCACACTTCTCTTGTTACTGACATGAAATTCTAGCATCTCACTGATAATAATGTTTGCAGTAGCTTTTTGGAAGACACCATGCTTGGTTAAGGAGGTTCCTTTCCTTTAAGGTGGAAATTGTGGATAGACTTGCACAATCTCAGTTTCATGTCCCTCTCATACTGCTGAAACTGGAAAGCTGAACCTCTGTGTTTTCTCAGATTCCTTCATAGTTAGGTTCTCTGATATGAATTAGTGTCCATTAATCAGTGAGTCTTGAATTTGAAATTGACTTAAGTTGGGCAGGGTGTAAGGTGTCAGTTTTGCTGGTGTGAATCATAGCAGACATGGTGGGCCAGCAATGGTAGCTGCAGTTTTCCCTTTAAAATACAAACAAAAGTAGGAGCTTCCTAATTGTCAGAAACACCCAACTCCTCTGCAGTGTGGTTTTAGGTACTGTTCCTAAAGTTTCTTCATCTCTCCCAATAGGTAGGTAGGTTATTTAATACCTTGTAGGAAACACTTTTCTGCTATTACATACTACATTTTCCCTTTGAACCTTATATAAATTATAAGTATATATTTAATTCTCACTACCAGTCTTATATTAATTTATCTGTAGTCATTTTGGTTGTCTGAAGCTTGTTCTTCAGCAGATTCCCAGGACAGTCTCATGGGAACAGAATTCCCTGGGTTTTGATAACAGTTTGTGCCCTTTAGTTTATGAACTTGTTGAAGGAGTCTTTTGTTTTAACAAATCTCTCTATTTCTTTAAATTTAAATTTTTGAGGGGTACAGCATTACACAGATCTTGTGTCCAATGGTCTTAGCAGGAAAGTTGCTGGGGAATCTGGCACGAACCATGCCACTGTTTCCACAAACATGAATCACCTTTCCCCAGATGACTCTGGTTTTGTTCAGTTTGCCACCAGGAGATACTGTGTTGTTCTTTGCTTTGTACACATAAGCACATCTCTTGCCTACATTTCAGTTTTATGTCGAGCATAAGCACCTTCAGTTTTAAGAAGAACTGTGTGCTTGCTCCCTCTGGTTTCAGAGACCCTGCTTATAGCCAGCAAAAATGGCCTTGGACCATAGCCTTGCAGACATATTTGTCCTTTTAGAAGTCCTGTTCCCAGAAGGACGCCACAGGCTGCAAAATGGCTTAAAGAGGAAAGCAAGTAGGAGTCTTTTATAAATTTTTTTTTTGAGTAAGAGTTTTGATTCAAATCATTTTTCTGACTTTACAGAGCTCCCTCTTCTATTACTTTTGAATATATATGTATACACACACACACAAATATACGTATACATATATGTATGTATATATACACATATATGTGTGTGTGTGTGTATTTTTTTAAATAAAACAGAGTGGCTTTCTGAGATTTGGTTTTGTTTTCCTCTTCCACGTTATTTGAACCTTCACTCTTCTTTGCCTCTATTGTCCCTATCCTGCTCAAGTTTTATTCTGTTTCCTGCATTTCCTCCCCAGCATATGATCTTGTCCTGGAATGGAAGCTTGGAGGGTAGGTTTTGAGAGTTCTCAGAGGTGAAACTACTTCAGCCCTTTTCACACTTTCCATGGGCCCCTTTTACTCACCCATTGTTGAAGTGGGCAAACCTATCCCAGTTTCAACTGCTAGTCTCAGACTAACCTTCCAGGCTTTGCAGTGAATATCTGTTGGCTATTTTGGGTTCTCCAATACTTGGGTGCTTCAGATGTGCCATTGCTTCTCTGTGCTTCTTCTCATGTAGATGCTTATACATCTCAGGTCTTGTGGCTCTTGATGGTTTGTCTTTACTCACTTGTACTTTGGGATTTGTGGGTTACCTTTTCACCTAGTTTTGTTTTAAGAATTGTACATGCTTTTCTTTTTTCCTTTGGTTGTTACTTGTTTGTTTTGTTTGATTTGTTACCTAGTTTGTTTTCATTTGGAGATTTGGAAAGATCTAGAAAATTTGCTTCCACAGCCACAATCATCTTTCCAGAATTTCCCACTGTTAACTTTCTGACATGTACACTTCACTAAGGCTAGAATCATTATCTCTGCCCTCCTCCCGAGTAGAAGGTATTTTTGCTCCTTTCTTACCCATTATTGTTATTTTCTATTTCAGAGAGTTCTCTGCTTTTTTTCTCCCTCAGAGTAGTGGTCGTTTCATTTTATAAATTCAGTATGTGTTTAGGTTTGAAATAGGTTGCTCATCATTCCATTTTGTATCCCACTCCTAGGTTTAATGACTTTATTTATAAAAAACCTCCTAGGTTTAATGACTTTATTTCTGAAAAACCTTAGTTCTTTTAGTCAAGGTCAACTAGTTGTAAATTCTTTTAGGCTTTGTCTTCGGATGTCTTAATTTTGTCCATACCTTCTGTGGTATTTTGGCTGGCTGTAGATTCTTTCATCATTTTGAAGAAATTTTCTTACTGTCTTCTGACTTATTGCTGAGAAGTCTATAGTCAATCTGATTATTGCTTCTTTGAAGGTAATCTGTCTTGTCTTTAGTTACTTTTAAAATCTGTTTTCAATGTTCCTCAGTTTCATTATGGTTTGTCTTGATGTGGAGTTTTAAACTCTTGCCTGAGATTTTGTCTGCTTCCTGAAAATGAGGATTCATGCCTTTCTTTGAAAAATTCTCAGCTATCAGTTCTTTAATTGTTTCTTCCATTATTATTATTTTCTTCTTTTGGAGCCTCTATTATACATATATTGGGCTTTCTTAATCTCTTTTTTGTATCTCTTAAACTTTTCAAATTTTCTATCACTTTATCTCTCTGTACTGCCTTCTCAGTAATTTTCTCAAATCTCTTTTCTAGTTTATTAATTATCTCTTTGTTGTGTCTTCTCTGCTGTTATATAACCAATTGTGTTTTTAATTTCAAAGACTATAATTTTCTCTTTCTAGAAGTTCTATTTGGTCCATTTTCATATTGACCCACTGTTTTCATAAAGATATTTTCTTATATTTTCAATCTTTTATGTTTTATTTTTAAACAGTTTTAATAGTTTTTATCCAATAGTTTTATTATTCGAAATTTTTTGAAGTTTTTGTTGCCTAATACTGCTGTTTGTTTGCTCTCCCTCATAGTAGATTGTTTCCTTGTGTATTTTTAATTTCTTTATTGTTAGCATATCGTTAGCACAGTTACTTAATTTTGTGCAGTGTAACATGAAGGTTTATCTATACTGAAAGGTCTTATATTAGCCGCTGCAAGGCGCTCCATAGATATTTTTGTCTTCAAGCTACCTTTTATGCTACTTTTGCTATTTAAGAATTCCTAGATGACTTGAGCAATAAATTTAATTTTAAAAAATACTCATTTAGGTGAGAGAAGACTCATGGTTATGAATTTCAGGTGAAAAAATTTCTTTTGCTCAGAGCCCAAGATGAGTCAGGCTTTGCTCTTGTTTCCCTGTGCTGCTGAGTAAATGTTTTTAGTTAACTTAGAAGAAGTACCCCTTGGTGGTCCTGTAACTATGTGGTATTCTTATTTCTCATACCACTCTTCATACAGACCCAATGTCTTCCATCTTTTTCCAGTGTGTGAGTGAAACCCCTAGTTTCTAGATTACTGAACCTGGTCCAGGATGCATTGCATCTGCTGCTGCTCTTACCTTTCTGGTTTGCAGTTTTCTGTATTCAACCCCCAAGGATTATTATTTTTTTAACTTTCTTGTGAGCTCAACTACACCTTGAAAATATTCATTCGAAATATGTTCTCTAGTATTTTAAAATAGCTTTTTAGCAGGGAGGTTTTCAGATGATCTACTCAGCCATGCTACCAAAAACAGCTGTCCCATGCATAAAATTTTAACTTGCAGAGACTCTAGTAATTGTTTTTTGAACAGAGGACTAACTTCACATTCCTAGAGGGTGAGTGGAGAGTGAAAGGGGTTGGGAGAATAGGGGGAGGTGGGAAGGGCATGGTGAAGAGAGGAGTTGTAAGGGAGCATTCTCTTCCCAGGTGCCTTCATCTGCATTTGGACTCTTGCTGCCTCAACTGTAGTCCATGGTCCAGCAGTTTCAGCATCACCTGGGAGCTGTTAGAAGTGCAGTCTCAGGCCCCACCACACTGACTGGGACTCTGCATTTTAATAAAATTCCTGGGTGATTTGTATGCACATAAAAATTTGACCTGATTTAGACTGTTTCTGGTGTAACTACCTTCCATAAAATAACTTAATTTTAGGTTAAAGCCCTCCCTCCACTCTTGTCACCACTTCTTTAGCTTAGTCCTTTTTCTCCAGTTAATTTTCAAGCATTTTTAAGCACTTTCCTGAAATGGCTTTTGTACTGAAGTTTTTGAGAACAGTTCCTATTGGTGATATACTGAGGGACTGTTGATATGACATTTTCATATTGAATATAACAGCAAAATCTTATTTCACTCCAGAGCAAAGCCATTATGAAATTCTCAGGGCATTTGCTTTCTAGTCAACTCTTCAGGGTAGAGAACTTAGAAAGTGAGGCATTCTTTATAGAGAGCTTTAGACTTGGCTATTTTTCACTGGAGTGTTTGCTCTGCACAAGAACATCCTATTTCCCAAACCCCAACACTGCACGGGTATTCTCCTTTCTCCACATCCTCACCACCTATTTTATCTCTTGTCTTTTTGATAATAGTCATTCTAACAGGTGTGAGGTGATATACCCTTGTTTTGATTTGCATTTCTCCTATGAGATTTACATTATATTCTTGGAATACTGAGTGTTCATAGAAGCCTAGCTCTGTGTGTGTGTGTGTTTGTGTGTGTTAGAAAGCTGGAAACTCAAGAACATGGCCATATGAAGACAAATGCCTTTTGCCTGCATTTAAAATCCCTTGTCAATTATAGTACATGACTACCTGTCTCAGAATAAGAAATTCATTCCTTTGAAGTGAATTTGTACAAAATTCCTATATTTCTGGAGTTGACCACTTAGAAGTGCAATTTCAAACTTTTGACTCATTTCCCTTTGGATTTGATTTGTCTTCTCAACCTCCCCCCTAGAGAAGAGAGTAAGATGTGAGAGCCAGGCTAAGGACCATTTGATTGATTGAGAAGGGTACTGCTAGATATTGCCTGGGCTATACAGATGTGTCGTACCCAGACTGTTTCTTCAAGAAGGCCTGAGACATATCTGTAATCTTCAGGGAAGAAGGAAGAAGAGGTGGCGGTACAAAAAGCAAGTTTTAAAGTCAGAATTTTTCATTGGAACCTAGCTTCCCTGTATATCTTTGGCAAGCCTTACTTCTTTGAACCTCACATTTCTCAGTTATAAAATTGAGGTCTCTGCTTCACCAGTAGTATGGATCAAACGCGACCCCATGGCATTACTTTTCGACTATAAAGGGTCATGCAGATGTTAGTTGATATTCTCTAGAGAGTATATCAGGCTTCTCATGAAATCCCAAGAAGCATCAGAACACACTGGGAGTGGCCCCTGAATGCCCTTAAACTCTCTTGGAGGCATGAGCTTGGGTTAGGGAGGGTCGGGAGAATGCTAGTCCCCTTTTTCTTGTTTTTGGCCTCCCTATGGTGCTCCTGGCCCCAGATGAGGAAGCTACACAGGATGTGGTTCTTGGCCTATGTTGCAGCTCCCTCAGAACGTGTAGGAAAGCCATACTGGGCAAGGAGAAGGTATGAGGGTCACAGCCCCTGATGTCATTCTGTGGCTTCATACAAGTCCTGGGATTCCCAGGGCATGCTGGGCAGTGTAGTAGGTGTTGGGAGTATGGTATGAACAAACGTGGAGTTTATGAGTTCAGTGAGAAGTCCGCTGGGCCTTCTCACTGAGTATGGTGCAGTGTATGTCCAGTACTGTCCAGTAGAATTTCCTGTAATGATGGAAACATTTGTGCACCTGTGCTGTGTAATTCACTAGCTACTAGACACGTGTTGGGCTCTCGAAAAGTGGCTGTGTGATTGATTAAGGGACTAAATTTTAAATTTCATTTAATTTTAATCAAATAACCACAGTTATTTGATTAACATTCTGAGAAAGTTATAAGGGCACCCAGGCAGGCCAAAGACTTGCCTTCCCTTCTTAAGTAAGATCTATGAGATGCAGAAGACCTGGTCCTGCTCTGCCTCTCACTATGTGTGTGGATTTATTATGGCACTCGGCCTCCTCTCTTTACTTCCTGATCTGTAAAATGGGAACAGAGGAGGACTGGATTAAATTCTTT